>CM050165.1:86459201-86506701 GCA_027410445.1 Discoglossus pictus
TACTGCAAATTGTCACGCTTTGCGAGGCGAGCAGTTGAGGCACGCGGGACGTAGTCTGCAATGAGGCCTCATCGCAAGGCCCCTGGGCTTTGCGACGGACACAAAATTACGGCTTGTATGACTTAGGACCCGAAGCACGTAGACTGCGGCGCTCCAGAAAAAACAACTTTAACGGCCGAACCACCGAACTTGAAAGACCTGCAAAAACACACAAATATGCCTCAAATTAACTTACAAACTTGCACACAGCACAGGGGGAGAGCCAGGGACCCTGTGAGTGAGGTTGCAAGTTAATTTGAGGCGTACTTTGTCTTTTTTAATAATGGAAAATCGTTGAAGCTGGAAAAAAAATGGCGGCAGTAAAACGTAAACATTCTGAAACGGGATGAAAACGAGGCTCAGCAAGGCTAGGCACGCAGAACTTAGAAAATACACGACACAAAAGACAGTAACAGACGAACAAAGCCAGGCACGCAGGACTTTGAAAATAAAACTAACGGCAGTCAGCGCGCGACACGCAAATGGTGCTCAGAGGAGCAAAAGTCTCACATTTTGTGGCAAACAGGATTGCCAGCCTTACAATTTAAATTGCTGTCATTTTTGACGGGCAATTTCCTAGTGTATATTATATATATTAAAATTAGTATACAACTACTGTGATACTGGTGTAATGCATTCAGAAGTGTAAAATAATTTTTAAACCAACAAAAATTACAGTTCCATATTTTACATATGGAGATCGTGGATATGGTTTGCTTTCCAGCTTCAAATACAGTGTCATGAGGAATGATTGCTATATTATTCCAAGGAGTAGTTTTTACTAGAAGTACCGATTTACACCTAAACTATGCTTTTTAAATATCACCTTAAGTCACAATAATATAAAATCAAATAAAAAAATAATTACTTTTATTGCAATTCACAAATAATAATTTAATCATTCATTCTGATGGATTGCTTTTGACCCTATAGAATTTAAATCAAGCAATTTGTATTTTCCACCCAATTTGCTGAAAGATACAAAATATGGCTAAATTGGTTGTTTGTGTAATTTGAGCTGCCAGTTTCCAAACTCCCGTGTAAATATGCTCTGAGGAATTTATATTATTACATTTATAAAGGTAACAGCTTCACAGTACTCTAAAATGATTCACTGGTACTTGAAAGCCATGAGGCTGCAGTTCAGCTGTAATTTGTTTCCTTATTCCTGCTCAGTGCTCACAAGTGACAATATTTTCCTGCAGATATAGACCCCTACTATATACATAGTAATGCCTTATCAAGATAGAAAATATGGCATTTATTTTTCCATAAACCACATTGTATGACACACATTTTAAAATGTCTTCAGTTGTTGAAATTTCATCACTTATTATTTTTCCCAAATACTGCAATGTTATGTGAACTGGATTTCTGTTGCATGGTGTTATAATTCAGAAGAGCAGAATGGTAATAATCAGATAACGTCTGTTCATGATCTTTTCTAGCATATTTGATTCATATATATTCTGCATTTTCTAAATGTGACAGTATATATATAAAAAAATATATATTTTACCTATATGTACTATTTGGAGAGTGCAGACTCACAATGGAATTAACAAAATCATCCAATACAATTTGTGTTCATGCTTTCAGTTCATTCTAAAGCTGCCCACGCCTTGTAATTTCTGTTTTACAGTAACAAGCTCATGTTATTTTCTCAGCCAATCACACCATGTTTTTTTCTCCATGATACTCCTTAATTGGTTGAGCAGTACAAGCAATTGTGCATGAGCAGCTTTACTGTGGGGTGTCCCATCCTCAGCGTGCATGCCAATTGCGCAATGTCATAAACGTGCCGACACATACGTGCAAGACAATTGAACGCCCAACAACTGAGCGTCGCGGTCTGAGAGAAGGTGGGCATAGGTGTCATAGGCTTGTTAGGGTTAGGGGTCTTACGGTCAGGGTTAGGGTTATGGGTCTAAGGGTTAGGCTTAGAGGTCTAAGGGTTAAGAGGGGGGTTGAGGGTGTTAGGTACCTAGATAGTTCAAGCTTGCGAGCATTTGCCGGCCGCATTTCCACATCGCGCAATCGTTGGAGCGCTGTTATCTGCGCGCACAGGATGGGGTGCCTTACTGTCGTATATTTAGTGTGAACAACATTTTAATGGTTTTCTTTTTTGTGTTTACCGATACCCTACGGGACAAAATCATTAAGGTGCCAGTTAATTCAGCACAACTTGGAGCACACGACTGTAAAGTACTCCTCAAAACATGTTGAAATACATTTTGAATGTTGTTTGTTTACATGAGACTCTGGCAAGTCCCCCAGGCAGACTGACAGCAAGAGCTTGTGCGGTAGAATTAACCGATTGGCTGACTAAATTCCTGAATGCAGAGGGAAAAAAACATATATTGTGTTTATGGAGCTTGCACCAGCCGGTGTCAGCATCTGTTGTTAATCATGGAACAGTCAGCAGTATGTTTGTTAACAGCCCTAAGACTGCAGATTTTTAGGTGCTATTAGTGTAATAAAAATAAAGCAATAGATCATTTTAACATACAATCTTGTGCTCTTTCACACCATGAAGAGCACTTATAGTGAGGTATAGCATCCATTGAAGACTAAAAAATATGAAGCTATAAAGCAATCGTAACTTCATTAATAAAAGCAACAAGCCAGTTAAAGGTAGATAATGGCCTTCAGCATCATTCAGATTTCAGACTTGGAAATAGTTTGGGATATTTGAAATTTAAGCTTTTTTAGGAGTTATCTTATTTTGAATATTTCATGTTTACATTACTTGCGTCTTCACTGGTATTATATGAGGGCACTACTCGCCAATCAGGATAGATATGTCTTTTCTGCCTCTCTGTTCAGTTTAGGTGTATTGCCACAGTTACTGCTCAGAACACAGCCAGCCATTAGATAGATAGATAGATAGATAGATAGATAGATAGATAGATAGATAGATAGATCTGTCAGCTTATACACATAAACGTTGTGATCACAAATAAGTGGCCATGATAGGGATTTAAACACATTTCTATTCTGTGATTCATGTGTATAAAATATATGTTTGTGTGTGTTTCTTTATGCATTTACTGCTTCATCAGAAACTAGATGCAAAATCCACACTGGGCATTCTGGTATAGATAATTACCCCCTGCCCATAACATAACTCCCAACTGTCTCATCTTGTTCTTCTAAATCTGTCTGCGTCATACCTTACATTATCTGAATTACAGATTACTCCACCCTTTACCTGTGAAGACCCTCAAATGGCACTAAATACGTAATGCTGTGTAAATGCACATCCACACATTTTATTCTGTTCAATACATTTTACTTGCTTCTCCTTATTACCTCAAAAAAGTTGCTGTGTAGGACGCTGGCAAGAAGATATACAGCAAGGCATGTATGTAGGTTTGTAAGCGGAATAAAATGCAAGAGAAGAACTCTGCCTCCTCCAATCTGTCTCTAGGGACAAGCTCCAGTAGTGAGCATGCTGGGAGGATCTAACTGACAGATTTGTCAGTCACTGCCAGCTCCATAAACTCCACTGTACCAAGCAGTATGCAGTCTATTGGCTAGAGTTGCTTCACAACCCTCTCATTACTAATGTAGGACATCGAAGGGTGGCTATAAGGAGTACCAGAAGCCCATTTAAACACAAGATATATTTGTTTGGATGACTTCAGTTGCCCTTTAATTACAACATTAATCTATACAGTTAAAATAACAAATTAAAGGAACACTTAGCATAATTATGAAGGGTGTTAAAACAAAATTATATTGCTAATAATCAGTTATGGATACATGTTTTATGTAAAAAAACATATTTTTGAGGATGTTTAGCTCTACTTTAGTCTATAGGTTCGTTGCATTATAAAATTCAGCATGCTTTTTCAGGCCAAAGATGGTAATTTTGCCAGACAAGAGTTAAAACTGTTTTTCATGCATTTAAAAAAGAAAGCTTTAAACATAACAAAAGTTTTTTTTGCATGGAAAATATTAAGTACATTTTTTAAATATAGTTGAAGCTAACTCCTTATCAAATATACATACACATTGGCATATACCGTGTGGGAATAAAAGTAAAAGGAGTAAATCCCATCCAATGTGGCTTAACAATGATTTAAAGATCAAGATACAGAGTTAAAAACAGGCATTTAAATTATACAAACAAGAGGGGACAGAGACTGCCTTACAGGAATAAAAGGAAATCAACAAGGATTGCAAAAGGGCGATTAGACTGACTAAAATAGAAAATGAAAAATTTATTGCAAAAGAGAGTAAGACTAACCCTAAAATATTTTTTAAGTATATTAATGGGAAGAAGGCGAGGAAGGAAGCTATAGGAACATTACAATGTGACACAGGCCGCCTGATAAGTAGTGACCAAGAAAAGGCAGATGAGCTAAATAGGTTCTTTTCTTTGGTATACACAAGGGAGGTACCAGTGGTTGGGACACGGCAACATAATGGAGCTACACTACCTTTGCCAAATAATTGGTTAACACAGGAAGTAATCCAAAAGAGGTTGGAAAAAATAAATGTTCATAAAGTCCATCCAAGGGTACTAAGGCAACTGGGTTCTATAATAGCCAAACCATTATATTTAATTTTTCCAGATTCACTCAACACAGGGTCTCTACCAGATGACTGGAGAAAAGCTGATGTCCTGATACCTATATTTAAAAAGGGAGCAAGAGCAA
Source organism: Discoglossus pictus (assembly GCA_027410445.1). Classification (NCBI taxonomy): domain Eukaryota; kingdom Metazoa; phylum Chordata; class Amphibia; order Anura; family Alytidae; genus Discoglossus; species Discoglossus pictus. The sequence goes on from CM050165.1 coordinate 86,463,905, forward strand.
ATCCGGGGAATTATAGACCAGTGAGCCTCACTTCTGTAGTGGGGGGAAGCTTTTAGAAGGCTTAATAAGGGATAATATACAAGAATATGTCTAGTTGAACAGGATTATAAGTAGGAGTCAACAGGGATTTATGAGGGATAGCTCATGTCAAACAAATCTAATTATGAGGAGGTTAGTAGTAACCTGGATCAAGGCAACTCAGTGGATGTAGTCTTTTTGGATTTTGCAAAGGCTTTTGATACAGTGCCACATGGGAGACTATTGTGCAAACTAAGAGATACAGGAGTTGCAGTAAATATCTGCTCATGAATTGAGAGCTGGCTAAAAGACAGGAAGCAAAGGGTTGTGGTAAATGGAACATACTTCGATTGGACTAATGTGGCAAGTGGGGTTCCTCAGGGTTCAGTATTAGGTCCTCTCCTTTTAACATATTTATTAATGACTTAGAGGTAGGATTGGAGTGTGGTGTTTCCATTTTCGCTGATGACACAAAGTTGTGCAAGGTAATTAAATCAGATAGTGATGTGCTTTCCCTCCAAAGGGATTTACATAAAATTGAGGAATGGGCATCTAAATGGCAGATGAGATTTAATACGAATAAATGTAAAGTTATGCATCTGGGAAGGAAAAATAGCCATGCAATTTATAATCTTAATGGAGCAAATCTAGGTGTATCAGATATTGAAAGGGATTTGGGAGTGCTTGTGGACAACCACCTAGGTAACAATGCTCAATGCCAAGCAGCATCTGCAAAGGCAAATACAATATTAGCATGTATTAAGAAGGGTATAGAAGCCAGGGAAGCAAATATAATTCTGCCACTATACAAATCTCTAGTACGCCCTCATTTGGAATATGGAGTACAATTTTGGGCATCACTTCATAAAAATGAAATTTTAGAGCTGGAAAAGGTACAGAGGAGGGCAACAAAACTAATAAGGGGAATGGAGAGGGCTAAGTTATGAAGAAAGACTAACCAAATTAAACTTAGTTTCTCTAGAAAAAAAGGCGTCTAAGAGGAGATATGATTACCTTATATAAATACATCCAGGGTCAGTATAAAGATTTGTCAAGGGAGCTTTTTGTGCCAAGAGGGGAGGACATCCCTTGAGGTTAGAAGTAAAAAGATTCCACCTTAAAGAAAGAAAAGGGTTCATCACAGTAAGGGTGGTTAATCTGTGGAATTCTCTACCAGAGGAGGTGGTGACAGCGGATTCAATAGATAACTTTAAAAGGGGACTAGATTTATTTCTAATTAAAAAAGGAATTCAGGGTTATCATGGATTATTAGAGAGGCAGTATTGATTCAGGGAGAAGTCCGGTCGCTGGTGTCCGGGATCAGGAGGGATTTGATTTAAAAAAAAAAAAAAAATTATACAACTAATTAATAGTTAATCCGCATATTGCGGATCGGAGGAGATCTTGAAAGGTTGAACTTGATGGACTGAAGGTCTTTTTTCAACCTTAAATACTATGGGCCTCATTCAATTGCAATTTGGCCAATTGAATAGGGCTCTAAATAAGCACAAAGCATATTTTTTTAAGTAAGTTTTTAGTTAGTAAACATCTATCCAAAAGCAAGGTTTTCACTAACTAAAAACTTATTTAAAAAAAATATGCTATGTGCTTATTTAGAGCCCTATTCAATTGGCCAAATTGCAATTGAATGAGGCCCTATGTAACTATGTAACAGGAAGGGTAGAGAGCATACGTTAGTCTGTGCATCTCATTGGCTGACCAATGGCACTTCCTTAAGAATAGGTAAACATCTGAGTAAGATTTTGTGCTCTAAGACCTCTATTTGCAAAAAGAAAACACACTGTGACACTTCATCAAACATCTTCTTTCTAATGCAACAAAGAAAAACAATTAATGTCTATATAGGCGTTTCCTTAGGGACCACATTACTGTTAATAAATTGTCTGTTCTTTTTTTGCACTTTATTGTCCTTGTATTATCTTATTATTTTATTTTACCGTTGTAATTTTATGTATCTTTGTATATGGTAATGCCAGAAAAAGTTGTTGATTTAATAATAGAGTAATAAGGCCTGTTAAAATTGATTTCTAGATGCTTCTACGTGTTATTTCTGCCACTCTTATTGCATTATATGTAACTATATCTATGATGCAACTTGTGGACACTAAATTGGTGAATCCTGGATAATAGAATGTTAAAGTGGGATGGTCAACTTTCCAACTGTGACTTGCAACCTCATTAAATTGGGGCTACGTTTTAAAACGTAGCCCGTAACTACAAATTTACAGGTTACGGCTATGAAATTAGCCCCGTAACGTATCTTGCAGTGGATTTGCGTGGTAACACGCAGGACGGCTGAGAATAGGTTACTTGTTGAGCAATGTTGAACTTCGCGGCAGTAAATCCTTTGATCCATCAAGCCCGTAACTGCTACTTGTTCAATATAGCAACCCCGTAACACGCAAATAGAGCCCAAAGCCCAACGTGTGCTCGAGAGGACCCGCAAGGGGGGTAAATACCAATATGTAACACTTGTGATGCAAATAAAAACACACTACTGTACATTTATTAAAAGGGAAAGTGATGTTAGGTCTTAGAATTAATAGCACAACATTCTCAAGCCCGCAAATCAGCCCCGAAAAATACTTTATTTCATGTGTATATTCCGTGTCATATCGATCCCTGCAATCAATATATACTGTAACTCGCATGTGATTGATTCAATATTAATAAAGCAGTAAATATGATATTCTATCTGGAATGTGGGTCCGATTGCAAACTGTAATTGAAGCCTGTAGGACAATTGAAATCTACCCTCCCCTTTTTCAGTGACTTAATCTCTTTTTCCATTGGCTCGGTCTAATCCCGTAACTATGGTCTACACTAGTTGATCATCCGCACGGCCGCAAATCCATTGTTCTACGAACAAGCTACGATTTTTGTCTCAAACCCATAGATTGCAGTCCCTTCCAATTTAATAGCAACGTAACTCGGACAAATTATGAGCCCGCAGCCATTACGTGCTTCACGTTGGACTTACGTGCATCTAATTTAATGTGGCTAATAAGTAAGAGTTAAATTGCCTATTCATAGCGTGAATAAAATTAGATAAATGTATGCTATATCCAAAGTTATAATACTCCCTCTCTATGGCATAATACTTAAATTAGAACAGAAGTGAGATACACTTAACTACTATTTGCATTCCCTAGCCATTATAGGTTGATTACGTTAATTCAGCCAGGAGAAGATAAGGAATAACAATATATGGGAGATCAAGTTACAACTTATGATTGCGAGTGCATTGAAATCATATACTCATTTGACCAATATGGCTGCTCCTTTGTGCATTCTGATTGTCATTTACATGCCTGAATGATAAGAATTACAGAACACTTAAATTAACACAACACAGACGGGTACCACCACAGACCTTTTTTTTAACCATTTTAATGAAAAAATCTCACTATTCACCTGTATTCAACCCTAGGAGGGGAGGGGGCATTTCCACTTTCAAGACCTCCCAATGTTAGTTTTTTTTTTTCACCCGAGGGATATAACTAGTTATTTTTTATCTTGTGAGATTTGGAAACTTGTTACAATAAGCAAAGAATATTTTGAACATCTATAGCTGTTTCTGGTCAGCAAAAATGAACACCATAGTGTTTATACAATAGGGTTTCATTTGCTTATTTAATAACTAATTGGCAATAAAATAAATATTTAAAAAACAGTGTAGCTTTTAATACTTAAATTTGAAAAATAAGTGTTTGGAACTTCAACTGACACGCTCCTCTCCACCCCCATCAAGTGTCCCAAGGACAGGCTCTTCAGCTACCTCCTGAACCCTGTTTAGGAGTTTTTACCTGTTGTTCAGTATTTATCTGCCTACATCTCTATTGCAAACAAACCTACACCACCAATAATAATACATTTAGGAAAGCCTTCTGAATAGATCCTATTTGCACCCCCTAGACACCTAACAGGGGTTGAGACAAGGACATGTCTTAGTCTACAATGTCAACTTCAAATGCAATTTTTTGAATCTACATGGATTTTAGGCTGATCAGTTACTAAAAAAATACAAATTAAACCCAATTTTTGACCACTACAGATTAAAGGACCATTGTGGTCACAAATGTAAAATAATCAGTTTGATTAGCAAAGCCTGTAGAATTCAGTTTTATATGCAGTTAAAGTGTAGCAATTAGCGTGGTCTCACATTGTGTTATTCAACCATATACAAAAAATGTTTTTTTTAAATAAACACAGTGTCGCTTTAAGGCCACTTGTAATTTGTGGCAAAAGTGTATTTTAAAAAAAAAATTGGTGTCAAAGTTCTGATTAAACATTACAACTTAAGAAATCTGTAACCAGCTGTAAGCAGCAATTATACAACGCCCTACAGTCCAATGATATTTTTCCTAATGACCAATATTAAACTACGACAATGCAGGCAAATTATCAAGGCCTTGTACACTACATGGTCAATGGCCCGTATAATAGCAAAGGCAATAATATGTAGCTGTGTACATAAACCAAGAGGAGATTCACTAAGGTCTATTAATTGGGCAGGATAAGAACTCACAAGTGTAAAGATTTATATATATTATGATTTATGCACTTGGAATTATCTATTCCTCAATGTGTAATGTTCATTTTTTTTCCTGTAATTTAAAGCTGTGTTATAGACACAACTCAACAGTGCTTTCAATAAGAAGCCGCGTTTTACTTTTAACTTATTCCTACCTATTTGAAAAAATATGGGATCTTTCCAGTTATCTCCCCCTCAGCAGTGGTGGCCAGCGACCACTAGATGGCGCAGTGGTTGTTCGCCGAGATTCTGTTCAGTTTCTTCTTAGTGTGAATGCTGGATTTAGGGGTTGGGGTTTAGAGTTAGGTTGGTCCAGTTGTTAGAATTTAGTGCTTTCACCACTGCGACATGGGTTTCATTCCAGTCAGAGAACCAAGAGGTCAAGCCATCGTGAAGCCAAGCAGGGTTGGGCCTGGTCAATACTTGGATGGGAGACCACCTAGGCATACCAGGAGCTATATGCTGTGGCCCACTGGAGAAGGAACCGTCAACCCACTCCAGTATCTCGGCCATGAATACTAAGTGGATTAGCATGACTATGGACATAAAGATGTGCCTTGTGTATTACAGTCCATGAGGTCACAGAGCGTCGGAAACGACTGAATGACACACACAAAAAAGTGTGTCTATGTAAAGGATATCATCTAACCCTAAACCCTAACATCTAACCCTACCCCTAACCTATGAACAAATTAAAGTCACCTAGTGGCCGCTGACTGGAAAAGTCCAATGATATAGAATTCTTTACTACGGGACTCGTTTTGTTGTTTTGCCTGTGGCGGTCTGTTACTTTCTCAGGTGTGTATAAAATAATAAGCTTCCATTTAGTCCTCCCGTGAACCCCTCTCAGTTGTAGTTGTTACATTGCCATTATGCAGACAGAAACTTCCTGTTCATTAAAGTCTTCTCCCGCCCCACAACGTTTATTTGCTAATAACAACATTTTTGCATAATTTTGTATAAAAGCTAGTAACTTAAACACTGTGTTATTTTTTACATTCTAAAAAACATTATGTTTAAGCATAATTCTTTAATAGTGTAACTTTTTTTTAAAATATGACCACTGAAAGCAAATATTCCTGCTGAGTTTATTGATTGAAAGTGAAAAATATTTAAATTGGTAAAGTAGATGACTTGCATTGTGAGCATTCGAAAAAACAGCAATAGTTTCATATGGTTTCCTTGGGTAATGTTCGGAAAAAAAAATCTATTTTTGCAAGTCCAGGTCTGTTAAAAAATTAAATGCACTTATTTTTCCTCCAGTACAATATTTCAATTGACTTTTTGTCTTGCTGACAGAGCAACTGAGAAAGTTGTGCTGCATTGACCACATTGATTCGAAGCCATGCAGTCAACAGTAAAACTTTATATAATACATTTTCAACATTGACCTTCCAAGACGTCTCACTCCTCAAGATCTTCTTTCTCAGGTTTTTTTGGGCCTGATGTTGGGCTGAGACTGCAGCGTAATAAACAACCAAGGTTTAATTAATGGTAAATGAATACAAGACATAGGTTATGACTTTAACTAATTAGGGAATTGTTGAATTAACTCTGCCTGGGAATGCGAGGCAGTACAATCAATATCCAATAAAAGGACTATGTATGTAATTTAGCTGGAAATGTGTTTCCGATACCATCAAACTGAGTTTAAGTGAGTAGAATATATGAAAGGCATCAAGGACAAGTTTTTTTGTTTCTTTGTTTTTAAATACATCTCTTTAAAATACGTGTAATATAGCTGCAGTTTTTATATTACTATTATTAAAGAGCCACTTAAGGGTAGAAAAACAAGTGAAAGTATTGTTTTCCATTGTTGAAATTGCTGCTAAATTAAATGAGCTATAAGCATTTACAGTTATGGGTTTTACAACTGCACCTCTGTATTAGCAGTATATGGTGGTAATAATTAGGTGAGAAAGTGTTGCATTTCCTGTTTTAGATATAATATTATTTTACTCCGCTAATAAGCATAGAGAGGTGGCTGAGTGGTTAATGCAGCTGCCTCTTATATGGTATGTTTTGAGTTCAAATTTTTAAGATTTCTTTCTTTTCTAATATTTTTTTAGTTAAGTTACAGGATAAAACATATATACAAGTATACAATCTTTCCCGTTTCATCCCCACCACCAGTGGGGTGAAACAGCCAGTAGGTGTCGTGATGGTGGCTTACGGAGACTTTGGTCAATTTGTTCTTAGGGTGAGTGTTAGGGTTTAGGGATAGGTTAGTGGCAGATGTTAAGCTTTACATAGTAAAGTGGTGGTGGTGCGAGCACTACTTTAGAATGTAAAGCTTGTCATCTGCCACTACCCTCACCATAACCCTAATTCTAACCCTAAGAACAATTTGAACGGAGTATTGGGTGACCCACCTTAGCACCACCTTCAGGCCGTTGTACACCACTGCTGGCGAGATGAAACAGGAAAGGTCCATATTTTTTAGTTAAGTTACAGGATAAAACATATATACAAATATATACTGTAAAGAAGCCAGTATGAAACCACTATTGCTTTTTTTTATTTTAAAAGCATTATTGTTGTGATGCTTTTAAAATAATGGTTTGAATTAAATAAAATATATTTATGTAAAAAGATGGGGGCTGGAATCTGAATTCACATTTTATGTAACAGGTAACTACTCTCACCACCAGTCATCTCTCTGCATGATGGAGAGCGAGGGAGTATAGGCTAATATATAATCAGTGCGAAAGTCACAGCTTGAACCTCATCATCTATGCAGTTTCTTCTGGGATGGTTTCAGGGCTATTCAAGCAATAAATAAAAAAAGACAGTTCTTGTTCAATAAAAAAAAAAAAAAAAACATGATTGTGAGGGGGCGTAGTTGTTTAAGGTCTTTAATGTCCCGTTAAATATAAGTGAGTATTGAAGTAAATAGTACTCAGATGGATTTATATATATATATATATATATATATATATATATATATATATATATATATATATATATATATATATATATATAAAATCAGAGTATTGCAGTATACAATAATACCTTTTTAATGGACAAACATTAAAAAAAGGAAAAATAATGCGGTTGTATAAGTCTGCACACCCTCTTATAACTAGGGATGTAGCTGTGTTCAGAATTGAATTAAGCAATCACATTCCAAATCGTGTTAAATAGGAGTCAACATACACCTGCCATTATTTAAAGTGCCTCTGATTAACCCCAAATAAAGTTCAGCTGCTCTAGTTGGTCTTTCCTGAAATGTTCTTAGTCGCATCCCAAAGCAAAAGCAATGGTCCACAGCATCAGAGGGATGTCATTGTTAAAAGGTATCAGTCAGGAGAAGGGTACAAAAAAATTTCTAAGGCATTATATATACCATGGAACACAGTGAAGACAGTCATCATCAAGTGGAGAAAATATGGCACAACAGTGACATTACCCAAGAACTGGAGCTCCCTACAAAATTGATGAAAAGACAAGAAGAAAACTGGTCTGGGAGGCTACCAAGAGTCCTACAGCAACATTAAAGGAGCTGCAGGAATATCTGGCAAGTACTGGCTGTGTCGTACATGTGACAACAATCTCCCATATTCTTCATATGTCTGGGCTATGGGGTAGAGTGGCAAGACGAAAGCCTTTTCTTACGAAGAAAAACATCCAAGTCAGGCTACATTTTGCAAAAAAACACATATAAAGTCTCCCAAAAGGTGTTATGGTCTGATGAAACCATCAGATTTCCAAAAAATATGTTTAAAGCAGAAAAAACACTACACATCACCAAAACAACACCATACCCACAGTGAAGCATGGTGGTGGCAGCATCATGCTTTGGGGCTGTTTTTCTTCAGCTGGAACTGGGGCCTTAGTTAAGATAGAGGGAATTATGAACTGTTCCAAATACCAGTCAATATTGGCACAAAACCTTCAGGCTTCTGCTAGAAAGCTGAACATGAAGAAGAACTTCAAATTTCAGCATGACAACGACCCAAAGCATACATCCAAATCAAAGGAATGGCTTCACCAGAAGAAGATTAAAGTTTTGGAATGGTCCAGCCAGAGCCCAGACCTGAATCTGATTGAAAATCTGTGGGGTGATCTGAAGAGGGCTGTGCACAGGAGATGCCCTCGCAATCTGACAGATTTGGAGTGTTTTTGCAAAGAAGAGTGGGCAAATCTTGCTAAGTCAAAATGTGCTATGCTGATAGACTCCTACCCAAAAAGACTGAGTGCTGTAATAAAATCAAAAGGTGCTTCAACAAAGTATTAATTTAAGGGTGTGCTTACTTATGCAACCATATTATTGTATTTTTATATTTTTTCTTCCCTCTACCTAAAAGATTTTAGTTTGTTTTTCAATTGAGTTGTACAGTTTATAGGTCTCATTAAAAGGTGGAAAAAGTTCTAAAACATTTATCTGTGTCTCAACTTTTACAGCACAGAAACCTGACATTTTAACAAGGGTGTGTAGACTTTTTATATCCACTGTATGTATGTGTATATATATATATATATATATATATATATATATATATATATATATATATATATATATATAGTACAATACATCACTAAAGCATATAAACTGCAATCATCATGATATAGAACCGAAAGAAGAGAGATATTTTTAATCTTAATTTTCTGTGCACGTGCTCATGGAGCCTCTTATTTCCTCACCTGTGTTCTTCACAGAGTTAAATTGAAATCCTGACCTGTCTGGGGGTCCCTGAGGAAAGGTTTGGGAATCATTGGTCTAGTTCATTCATTGTTAGTTCAGGAAATATGTGTTGATAAAGTTAGCAATAAAGCAATCTATAAATAAAATGGTTTTAAAATGGTCTGGAAGCTACCGAAGCCACCTAGAAGCTAGTTACTTATTCAGTAGTTGTGTACTATCTCCTCCTGTGCCATGTGAATGTGTGACCATAACTTCACTGATGTCATTAGTGATGTCAATGCTTTTTTGGAATTGCCTGATTTTCCAAACAATGGTTACTTAAAGAACTGAAAGTCATAACTTCTGAATATTTAAACAGCTGCCATATAACTTCAATAGCTTCCAGATAAGCAATGCAATGACAGGAGGGAGGTGGAGATAAATACTGCACCTCAGACAAGTTAGCATTAATTTTATTACCATTTTATTTGCAAATAGCTATGGGCCTCATTCAATTGCGATGTGGCCAATTGAATAGGGCCCTAAAGAAGCACATAGCATATTTTTATTAAAGACGTTTTTAGTTAGTGAAAACCTTTCTTTTGGATAGATGCTTGCTAACTAAAAACTTCTTTAAAAAATATATGTTATGTGCTTATTTAGGGCCCTATTCAATTGGCCAAATTGCAATTGAATGAGGGCCTATATTTTTAACTTTATAAACACACATTTCTTGAACTAATAAGTGGTGAACTAAATGCTCACTTCTCTTTATGTTGTGCTAACACTGTCCATTTATATTGAAGCAAAAGTTTAGATAATGTAACTAAATTACAATATATTCTATCTATCTATCCACATCCAAAGAATGGGTATTCAATCTGCAACTTTATTAAGCTTAGCTTTAACTTGTATTAATATTAGCTTTAAAACAAAATAGTCTCTTAATTGCTTGCCTAATTCTGTCTCACATGTCTTAATTCATTTTGCAATAAAGCAGCTCTGAGATATAAATATTATATTTACGTGGATATATGTATCCATGCACATATATTTATAGAATCTTTTTTTTAACGCACACTGTAAAGTAGTTCACTTTGCACAAATTACATACTCTTAATTAAACTACTTATACTATAATAAAAAAGAGCCTACCAACTCCCTTGTGAGCATCTATGCTGGTAAACTCAATTGTCCCATTGTGGCCCTTTCTTGGGTTTTCTTTATACGGTTTGTGGGTCCCATTGGGGCAGTATCTGTAAGAAAGTCCATAATCTGCAAGATAAACCTGGAAGACAAGAACAGATAAATGAATAATGCTTTTGTCCTTTGAAAGTATAACCTTTATAATTAAGCTTTAAGAAACTTATAGGTTAAGGACAAGCTTTGATCTACATTTTATTAAACCAAATGGTGCCTCAAGATAAAAAATGTTCATCTGGGGGCTATAACTGCTACCCTTCCACTTTAAATCCTTCCCATCATAGTCATATCTTGTTTCTGAATTTAGCTGGATTTCAGCCTTTTTTTTCCTTGAGCTCCCTAGCTTTCATCTCTCCAGGTGGGTATCTACACATCATAAACTGCAATGTGTCTTTTATGTGTCCTCTCAGTTTATGTCTTAGAAGCTTCTTCCATTTCACTAAAATGCCTGATCATATCTCATCAGATATTTTAACTTTACAAAGAATCATCTAGTTTTGAGATTTTAAAAAACGCTATACTCTACAGCTAGTTTATACCTTACAACAAATACTATAAGTACAAAAATGAAAATCAGTATAAATTATATGTAGTATTGTAAGGTTTGTGCAATATCTCTAACTGTACCTCTAAATTATACAGTTAAAAGGCAACTAAAGCAAAGTCTTATAATATGCTCTTCTGAAGAACTTGACTATGTAATGTGTAAAAACTCTTTAAGAAAATAATCACAAACTTTAATTTTTAATTATTATACATGCTCTACAATTTTTTTATTATGTTTTAATTATACATGCTCTACAAATAGCATACTTGACATCAGAACCCAAAGGCAGAGCAAAGCCCTATAGAATAAGCCTCTCACTTGAGCAGACCCTATAAGACATCTAATCATTATTTTCTCTAAAAAAAAGTGCTCCTGTGCTGCATTTTGTTATATACTTCACAAGCATATGAACATTTTACCAGTGGTACTTTAAGGGTCAAATGCTTTTAGAAAGAAAAAACGAAGGGCCTCATTCAATTCCAGACCCGTAACTCACAAAGTAAAGTTTTTTCAACTATGGGAGCTTTTTTTTCAATAATGTTACACATGTATTAAATTCCCTTTAATCCGAAATTTTACTTGTCTCACTCGCAATTCTTGTCTGTAAAATACAAGAGTCAGAAATACCAGTCAACTAGTAAAATTACACTAAACCCTGCATTTTACTTAAATTCTTGATCGGAACAGCCCTAGGAACCAACAGAAAAAGTGAATGTCATGAAATAAGCGAGTAAGCAGTTTTGTGAGTTTGTGCATGTGGCTAGCCATTGAATTGCTAGCCATTGCATTAGACCATCTGTTGTAGTCCATGTGTGTTTCCTGATATGAATTAAGCTCTTGAGTACTGGGTTCTATGTTACCCTGGAAAATGTATAATAACTCAAAAATATTAATTAAAAAATATTTTTTAAATTGCACCTTTGTGCCTATGGGACTGTTAACCGATATATATTATAGCGGTTACATTCTTTATGTTTTTTTAATACTTTTTTTTTCTTTAACTGCTTTTACAGGTCTCAGCAAGGCATTTAAAACCATTTGCGGCAGCTCTTCAGTGCACATAAATATTCCTTTGAAACTCTGTAATATTACGAGTCCTAAGTATTTTGAGTGCGCTCCGCAAAGTTCCAATTAAATAGCGACTTAGTGAAAATATTTGAAAAAATAACTTGTGATATTACGGATGTGTGAAAATCAATGGGAATCATCCCGTAATTTTGCGAGTATGGAATGTTCTATCTAGGACATTACAAGTAGTTCACTGGCAATCATGTGAAACGGGGAGAATTGAATAGCTACATAATGTTTTCGGACAATTTTTTAGTGGTGTAGCTATACAAAATAGAGAATTGAAGAGAGCCCTAAATAAGTAACAGTTTTCATTTTTAAGCTATTATATACAATTATGCTTAACTGGGAAAATGCAATTTTTTTTTTTTCTTTTCAAACCCAATTTTGTTACCTGGAAGAAGATATAATAACCATTTAGTTTTATTGAAGTAGTTTCTACAATGATGAGCAACTTCTGACTTTCATTTTAAGAGAGCATCTTGTGGTTTTGCACTAGTACAGTAGTAATAATAACTCTGTAGATTTTTATTACAGTACTTTTCTACCGGGCTTCACAAGAACCCATTGGTCCCCATGCATAATTCCTCTAAAATTTGGAAATTGTAACAAATAGATGTTACAATGCATTAAAATGAAACCAGCATGAATGTGTGAGATGAGCAAGATGGTTCACTATATATTACAGGGATAAAAAAAATAAAATAAACATCTATATGGAAGTTTGCAGGATATCATGTGTTTTAAGTTTGTCTGATTGGGCGTGTTTCATAGCAAATAATTGTATTGAGGAATTCTGTATATTTGTAATTTAAAGTACATTTGAAAACGTATGTGTGAGCTACACCCCCAAGGCACCTATGTAGGCAGAGCGTCCTAGCCAATGAGCTGTGCAGAGTTGCGTCCTAACAAATCAGCTGTCAGTGAGAGGGAAACAGATATACTGTTGTACCAGTCTCGGATTGACCACAACTAATTATGTATTTTATGCTAATTTAGCTTGGATTTTCATAGGCGTTCCTTCTTAAAATCAATTGCCTGAAGACTGAAGAAATCTTGAAAACTTTAGTGTAAGTTTATTAATGTTTATTTTGGGATTTTTTCACACAGTATTGATTCTCCTCTATCAGATAAAATCATAATAAATGAACCTTCCATATACACCTTTAAAATGATTGTTCTATTGTTCTCATCTTTTCTTCATGATATAAAGAAACACAGAACTAATAATAACAAAATGTGTATAAGCTAAATGTCCAGATACACACAAGGGCCCTTATTCAATTGCGATTTTGCTAATTCAATAGGGATCAAAATAATCACATAACATATATTTTTTAAAGAAGTTTTTCGTTCGTGAAAACCTTGCTTTTGGATAGATGCTTAATAACTAAAAACTTCTTTAAAAAATATATCTGATGTGCTTATTTAGACCCCTATTCAATTGTCAAAATTGCAATTGAATGAGGGCCAAGGTTATTCTGAGGATTTATTAGGACAATGTGTTTTTAGATGGATATAAATGACAGGCTAAATGTGCCTACTACTATCGGTTATCAAATCTATTCTTTTAATGGGTAAAACAGAAGGCCTTTATGTACTTAGAAAGCTCATGTTATCAGGAGACCTAGGGAATTATAGCTGGAGATTGTGACACAATAATTCAGAATGTGTTCAGCCTTATATCACCTTAACAAAGGCTGTGATAAAATATAATACATATACATTTGCATTAAATACAAACAATACACACATTCCCTCATGGTCCATCTCCCTTCCTCACATACACCCATAAAACTACCCTTAATTCCCACTGTTACTGGATTTCTCACACCAAAGCACACACGTGTATTGTCATAAAATCCCAAGGCTTTGCCATCTGCACACAATACATAAGCCTTATGGGACCACATATTCATTATGCATTATAAATATTTCATTCAATGAAATAGCAAACAGACATGGCTGCACACTTCTGGGTAAATATCGATATTTGTATGTGAACCTATGTGCTTAATGTTTGTGTCTTTATTTCAAAGCTTGCACCTATCTCACGTGCACTTTTACACATAAAAAATGCACAGATGTAATACACATTTCACCCCACACATTCATATACACCTCTGCACAAGCTTTTGGACCTTTCAGGAACAAATACATAGCCCCAAAAATATACTCGTATCAGCAAAGTTGTACCAAGTAATGCATTCATTGCACCTCATCTTCTCTTAAACCCATGAACGTATATGCACCATAATTTTGTTAATACACATTACCTTATTTGGGTCACAGTAGTCCAAAAGAATATTAGCAGCTTTAATATCACCGTGTACATACTCATGCTCATGCATAAACTCCAGTGCATCCAGCTGAAACACACAAGGTATACAAATTAGACAGATTTCAGCACATGCAAAACATTTCCAAGTATAAGGGATAAAACAACAGTTTGCAATTTTATTTTCATTTTTAAGGGACCTGCCACACCTTAAACACTAGTCCTTTTCAACATTTATTCAAAATTGGCTATTATTTTAGCTTATTTTTTATATTGAATTCTTGAGGTATGTATTGGTATCTCTTTGTTGTTCAGCGTGCTCAATTTGGATACCAAAAATGATCTACCCCTATGTTATAGTGCAATCAGGTCCTATCAGCTACATTAATGAAGTACACAGTGTTTGCCGCATTAAGGCACATGGATAGAGTGGTGCCCACTGCAGAAAATATAAGGGATTTGATTAAAAATGACTTGCATGATTTATAAATAGAATATGTTTTACAAATAAAGTGTTAATACTTATTTTGGGATTACAGCATACCTTTAAATTTTAAAGCACTAGACTTTATACTGTGAGAGAAGCACAATAGAATCACATTATAAACTGGAACTCTATGCCCATTATCTTAAATGCTGTGGCTATCATCCACCCATAGCCTTACAGTTTTGTTATCCTGATATATTCTCTTGCTCTTCTGTATTCTTTTTATCCTAATTATTGTCAAACAATCCTAATTTCCTCTCGTTTCTTCTTTCCATCTTTTACATTAGCCAATAAAGTTGTTGTTCTTCAGTCTTGTCCGACTATCTATGACCCTACGGATTGCAGAACGCCAGACACACCTATCATTATATTTCTGGTTGCGCTTATCTTGGCAAAGATACTGGAGTGGGTTGCAAGTTCCTTCTCCAGTGGACCACAATTTGTCTGACCTTTTTGTCGCAACCTTCCAATCTTGGGTGACCCTTCATGGTTTAACTCACAGCTTCATTGAGGTACACAAGCCCCTTCACCATGACATGGTATCGGTCCAGAAGGGAAGCCAATAAAGTAGAAAGCTTAAAACCACTTATGTCTATTAACTTTTTTTGTCTCTGAGTTTAACCGTTTATGTACACTCACGGGGACAGTATGCAAATTTGAGCATACTTGTCCAAGATAAACTAACCAAAGGAGATACAAATGGCATTTCGAAAAAGGTCCAGATAAGAGCATTTTCTGACAGCTATACTGATCTATTGTCAGAAGATTTGACAGTTTGGTATAGATTAGATGAAAGCACTGGTGAGCTTGCTGATGTTTTTAAATAAAGTTATTTTATTTGTGATATACACAAGGTCCATTAAAACACCATTGATTCATGTGCTTCACAAATAAAGTGACTTCATTTAAAAACCTAGCATGCTCAGTGTGTCCATATTAAGTGGAATAGTTTCCACTGGAGAACCACTCTAGTCTTACAGTTTCTGCATTGAAGCAATGTGCTCGTTATTGATATATACACCGAATGGTTAACTCTTATTCCCCTTGTTTTCTGCAGTTTTCTACATGGTGCTTAAAGGGCCACTTAATTCAGCACACTTTGGACCACATCACAGTAAAGATATCCTAAAAGTGTGTTGAAATACTTAAAATTTTCTAAATATGTTACTTTTCACTGAGAAATTAATAAATTAAATCCGACATGCCCTTAGCCAGACCCACAGCTACAGCTCTGTGTAGTTATTAAAAGACAAATAAATAACCCTTACTACATCTATCTGTGCAGAGAGTGGAATGCTGGAATCAGCACTTATCCCATAATTGACATTTTTAGATAAGTGCAGTCCGGAGTTCACCGTAAAACCGCTATCAATCACTGTCTTCACCTTGAGTTGCTACCTTTTACTAACCATGCAACAGCTAGTAGGCAGGATACACTGTGTTTTTAAACAGACTTACATTTTAGTCGTTTTAGCTGTTATTAGTGTAGTTTAAAAAAATTATAATTATTAATAATATATAAATCATAATACAATACAGTAATACAGTCACTACCGCTACTGTATAGCAAGTAAGAATTAGGTCAAGGAGAATCATTGCCAGTAAAAAGAAAACTTGCATCAAAAGTTGTGTACTGTCTGAGACCTGCAGAGACTGTTCAAATTATTGCAATGACAGCACTATGGGATCCATTTAATAAATGAGTGAGAATATTTATTCTCCCTGTAGAATATATAACTATTTGCTTTGTCTCCATGCTGAGAATAAGTGTTTGCAAATAAATTGATTTGATTCAGGGTTATGGTTTCAAAAGACGCATACACAAAAGTGTTATACCATATATTTACATACAGAAATACACACATTTAATTGTTTTTTATCTTCATGACGCAGATATAGAGATAAGTGTGTTTTATATGCACACTTACATTATTAAAAAATAAGCAATTAGTACTTCTTTATAAGGAATATACTTTATTATTTCATATATTTTTAATTTTATTTACTGCAGCACAATTTTAGTAAGAAATGCAAAACAACCCTGTAATATTGTGCTGGGTGAACAAACCCTAAGTAAACTGTAACGAGAATATTTCAATATTTGATCATAATGGCCATACAATAGACTGATGAAAAGTAAAGTAACATTTAAAGAAAGAAAAATAACCACTGTGGCTTTTAAAACTTACATTTGATCTATGTTTCTTGCAACCCCCTATCAAGTGTCAAAGGGATGGGAGAGGATCTATACCCAGGGGAACAGTCCTGATATTTATAAACTCTCCAACCCCCTGGACACCTATTAGGAAGTGGAGAGAAGGACCCCTACTGGTACCTAAAGTAAAACTAAGGTGCTAATATAATAAAAGTGGCATTTTATTTTTATGTTCAAATACTGATTTTATTGTGAATTAGTGTCTAAATAATAGTGACAATAGTGACATCATGATAGACAGCAATAGGGCCGTTGGTAGTCCTAGGGACCTATAGTGACATCATGATAGACAGCAATAAGGCAGTTGGTAGTCCTAGGGACCTATAGTGATATCATGATAGACAGCAATAAGGCCGTTGGGAGTCCTAGGGGCCTATATGGGATAGTGACTACGGTGTTTCACTGGTACCCCTTGGGGCAGTTAATATTTATTTAGTGCGGTGGGGGTAGGTAAGATTTGACTAATGAAGGGTTAATGGGACCCTCATCTCAAAGCACAAGATGGTGGATGGGGTAGGTCCCTGAGTGTTGGTGGGGGAGAGGGGAGTCTCAAGGGGATACCAGGGGATAGCAAAACATTACTAAGTTACTAACACTCTGCATTAATTTTTATTATTATTTAACCCCTTCCCTTCCACAATCTCGGCAAAAGAGAATATAACTTTAATTGTAGTTAAAGCGGTTGATTATTGGGGTGTAGCTGGCACTGCGGGAGGTTGCGTTTACATGTAGGTCTTTACTGGAACAAGTATGATTATGGTAGAATTCTTACAGAAGCCGTGTAATTGTACTTTAGGTAATATCTTACTTAAAACACTTAGCGATTACTTGTAAGGATTTGCTGGGAGAGGAATGCAATAGATATGTTTGGTTGAGCAGACAGGGGCAATGTATAAAAAAAAATAAAGTGATATGTAGATATATAGTTATCCATATTAGGCATCCCTCTCAGGGATGTCCAACCGGGGAATTCACCTTATTTGTCTAGTCAGATGTCTGGCCATGGCTATGATGAGTGGACGAGGGCATAATGAAAAACCCTGAATGCCAGCAATAATTCGCTCTCTCATATAGAATTTTAGGTGTATAATAAAGATTTCACGGCAGAGCAGCATTTATATGCGGTGTAGATGTGTTGTTTTGCGAGTGAGAACTTATTTGATTAGTAAAATATATAAGAAACAGATTGTTTTGGAAATATATATATATATATATATATATATATATATATATTTATATATATATATATATATATATAATCTCGTGTACTTATTCTGATAGCTAAACGAAAAAATGGATCTTACCTTTGTCCAATATGTTTAAAAGGAGTTAATTAATAGTAATAACTATAGCAGGTCATTTTAAGCATACACTTGGAATAGTGGAATAGTGTCCCTCAACTTGATTATCAGGAGCACTAAGCAAAACATATGGTAGAGATACAACTTTGTGGTTTATATTATTAAATTAGTTAAGCAGTGCATTGGACTATTTATAATGGTGTGTAGTCCAATGTTTACCTGTTGTAGATGCCTCAATAAAACAAGGACACCGAGCTCTAAGTGTAGATCAGTTACAAAAAGATAAACAGAACAGTGAATCCAGTGGCAGAGCTACTGCTGGTGCATCAGGTGCAAAGCACCATGGTCCACAGCAGGGTAGGGGCCTCTGTTACCTGGAGTAAAGCAGTTGTCTTAAAGGCATTTCTAAGTATCCTTGTATTTATCGTTTACTATTTTAACAAATGCAGTTTATATCAGAAACACACATTACGTTGATACATTCTATACACATACAAACTTATTTTATTTAATAATAAAACTTGTTTTCTAATCCCCCAGAGCTCCCAATGTTTTTTTTACCCCTTGTAGCAACTCAATGCAGAGATATTACACAGCAGTGTCTGGCTCCTCCTGCTTCCTTCTACAGGCGGACTACACATCCCATAATTCCTTCCAGCACAAGCTGCTATCACAGATTACTACAATGTATTAAAATGTATTAGCTGCCTATGATTGGCCAAAACAAATTATGAATTTATTAATTTTATGCTAATTTTAGCAGGGTTATAAAGGGGTTTTAATTTACAAAAGCAACTGCTTGCATCAGGGTGAGTTTGTTAATGTTTATTTTGGTATTTTTTCATACACTACCGATCCTCCTCTATCAGATGCACTCATAATCCAGGAAAATTAAACATGCCTTTAATTTATTAGTGTAATTGATTTTATAGAAAGGTGATATGATCACTCTAGGGGTCATTTAAACATCTACATATATTTTTTATCTTCTTTACTGACCACTACAGGAATCTACCTTATATAGATAAGCTGCACAAGGGCCCCCATATTATTTGGAATTGATAACTCAATTCACTAGCTCTGCCACTGAGTGGCTTGATTGCACTTTTACTTCCCATCAACTTACCAAGCGAACTCCTAATTGCATTACGGTCGGCGCTGGCAATCTTCCCTTGCAGTTTGCTATAATTTTTTGCAGATCCGAACCGAGTCGATCCATCACCATGAATCTGTAACTGGTAATATTGTAAAAAGAACAAATATATATTATTTAAATTGATTAGAATTATAGTACCTTATACCGTATTAAAATTAACTTTTATGAACATTTTGACAGAGACATTTGAACAAGACCCAAGGTAATTTGGTTACGTTGAATTATGTTTATTCCTCTAACTCTTTGTATTTTACTTGGATACAGACCTGTATTACAGTGGGTCATTTGGCCACAACTATGGACAGTATTAGTTGTAGACATGATGCTATTTCCTTTTTGCAGGTCTAAGGTACCAAAAGCAGCAGGCCTGTTCTGCTCTTACTGTGCAAAGCAAATAATTTGGAATGCTGTAAAATATTTACTTTAGTAATAAATAGAGTAGATCTATAAAACCACACACTGTCCATTCAGAAATCTGATCCAACAAAATGTTCCGTGGTCAAAAAAAGTACATATTATTTATAGAATTTACTTTTAATCTTACTGAATACAATCATAAAGGGAGGCCGACACGTGAAAAGTGGCTTTATTTTGTATCTGAACTGGTTGGGGATCTCCAAATCTCTGCCAAAACAATTATAAATGACGTAGCAGCACAGTAAATGCTACATAGACAGACCCCTGTGGGACACCTTTTTTACCCCTCTGTCCTATAAGGGTCTATACAGACTCCTATGCAAGACGTATTAACCTCCTATGTCCCATATGGGTCTATATAGGGCCCTATGGGACAACTATTAACCCCTAACCTGTCATGGGGATCTATAGTGAACACACTAAGTTCCAAGAGGGTCCACCAGGACCAGCCTTACAATCAAAATTAATTACACCCCAATAAACTAATATTCTATTATTCTAAATTATTCTAAATTAATAACTTCCCAATAATAAAACATAACCACCCACTAATTAACTAATTAAATAAACCCTACTAATAAACATTAAAAGACACTAATAATTAAAAAAAACTAATAAATAAAAAATAAACCTCCACTAAGAAATAAACCCCACTGATTAAATAAACCCCCACTAATTACACCCACTAACTACCCCCCAAAAAAACTATCTCCAAAATAAAAATACATTACAAAGAATAAAAACTACATTACAAAAAATAAAAAAAAGGGATGATCAACGATGCCCTGGACTAGTCGGGCTATCCAGCTTTTGTCCAGTCCTCTTCTATCTTGTTTGAAGCCAATGTCTTCATCTTCTGTGCCAGAAAAAGACCCTCTTAAAAAAAAGAACTTATCTAAAGGAACTCTTCCTAGGAGGAGCTCCCTGTTGAAAATAGTGATTTCTGGTTAAATAAGGATTCTTAACGTTCTGATTGGCTGAAATAGATGTCAATCATAATAAGTCAATCAGAATTGGTTTTATGGCTTTTATCCTACTCACTCTATCATTTTAATGTGTTGGATCAATCAGATTGCTCAGATTGAAAGATTGAAGTTTCAGTCTCAGCATTAGCATTAATGAAAGAACTGGCAGTTGAGGCTAGAAGTAGATAGAAGTTTCCTCTGCATTCGGCACCTCCTCCCACCTCAGGAAGCAGATCACTAAAAATGGTAGACTCTGTAGCATTATACTTGCATACCAAAGTAATTAGAGGTTGCATTATTTTTGTTTTGCCTTCTAAAATATGCTGTCTATTTTCAAGTGTAGTTTTTAAAAAGAGGATATTTTAAATTAATGATAATTGTGTTTCTTTTTAGAAAGATGATGCAGAAACCATGTATTTTCACAAGAGACTAACTTTTTTCAGTCACATTAAATTGGAAAGTGTTTAATACTGATTTTTACTAATTATAAGTAATGATAGTAGGACAAAGTGCTGTATTTTTTTTCAACGTGCCTGCCTCTCAGTAACAATCATGCATCCTTGGGTCGCAATGCTCGGATCCTCAGCGCCATTCCATTTCAGTGGCTAGAAGCTTGTCAATATAGAGCTTGATTCCATGGCTCCTGCAGGATCCCCTGCAAGGTGGATACGTAGTTCTTACAACAGAATAGCTATGACATGGCTCCAGCAGACTATTTCTCAAAAGACCTTATGCATATGTAGCCAAGAGGTTTATCACATAAGGGAAATAGCTTGTGAGTGCTTTACAAGGGTTCCTACACGTTAGGCAAGGAGCGTCAAGTATAAAGCTTAGAGTCATAGGCAATAATTCCCAATAAACTTAAAGAAAATCCTTAAATATTGCAAAATAGCTGGTTCCCACTCAATGTTGAGGTTTCCTATTATTGCACTTGATCATTGCAGTTTGCACACATCACATTACATATATTAATTGTGCACTTATTACATGGAATTAAATATCAGGGGATACTGATTGAATGCTAAATCAGGATTATTGCTGAGGGGAATTGTAAATATATTTATAGATTATGTGGGTATGTGTTAACCCCTGGGGTACTGCATTAATGAGATGTGACTTAGCATTAGTTGGGTGTAAGTTTTGTGTGAGCAGGTTTTGGAACCAACATTGAGATTCATTTCATTGCTCATTAGTATTGTTGAGCCCTTCGGAAACCTTCTTTTGTGCTTTACAATGGTTAGGCTTCAATTTTATTTGATCACAGTCCTGAAAAATACTATAAGCTATTTTTTATTATTATTTTATTTACTGGGACACTTATAGCTCCTTAAGTGTCAGATAAGTGTTCTCGTAAGTGAATTTTCTGATCTTCTGTGAGGTTGAGTAAGGATTCTTCTCACGGTGTTCACTCCCAGAGCCTTACCAGAAAAAAAAGATCCACAGTAAACTCTTACAGGTGACACCAATACACTTTAGGTAAAATCTTCCACAGTCCAGTGACCAGTTCATATGCTGTGATCACTTCTAACGGGTTGCTGCAGGAAGAATTTAATAGCTACATAGCTCCCTACATTGAAAGTTCACTCTCGAGGTTTCCTAAGGGAGTTATGTAATTGAGCCGTTGATCAGCGAGGAAACTGGAATGCCACTAATAATCTGAGCATGTGTGATTCTCTACTTTTTTAATTAATCACATATATAGTTCTCAGCAGTGCGACCTTGCCAAAATCTGTTGGTAACGCAACGTTAAAATTGCAGGCTCGCAAAGCGAGCCTGCTGCAACCATGGTCCTTGCGAAGAAAGGGCCACGGTTGTGGCCAGGCCAAAGGCACTCCTTGCGCTAGTGGAGCGCCAAAGGCTTAGGCAGGGAGCGTCATAGTGCTTAGGCAGGGAGCGCCATACTCGCTCATCCCTACGACCCCGCACGACTTGCGCATCATACCTACAACCTGCGGAACTACACATCAACACAAAACTCAAATACACAATTCACAGTGCGAGACCCGTAGCACTTTGAAAAAAATTGTCTATAAAAAATTATGGCCCGTAACACTTACAAAAGGAAACCGTCACTTAAAAAATAAATAAAAAATACGAGCCACAAAAAATAAGAACTTAACGGCCACACTACACACAGCGAAAAACATGAAAAACACCCAAAATACAAACTAAAATAAAAAAAAAATATACACACACAGCAAGGGCGGACAGCCAGGACGTCTTGGAATGAGGTTACACGCCAATTTAAATACAATTTAAAGATTTTCGCCACTCGAAAATCCCCTAAGCAAGAGAAAAAATAGCTGTCGAAAAAACGAAAAACGAGGCTACACAACCCCTAAGCACGCAAAACACCATCCAGCACATACGCCTTTTACACAGACCCGTATGACCTACTAAATACACTATTGTGAAGCACGCTTAATGCTCCACACCCGCCTACCACATACACAATCGCTGCCATTTTACAACACTAACTGCAAACTAATAACATTAACAATACAAAATGCGGAACTACACAGCTAAACAAACCGTTTCCCCTCGCGCACACAGGATATTTACACTACACACATTGCGGACACTTACACCTCAGCTCACCAACACTGCAAATCTACATTACATGCTGCAGGAACATCAAAACAGATTGTTAGCTCTTCTGCCTATTGCTTCCTGCATATATTAATTACAAATAGGCAAAGTGTCTTAATTAATTAGTAAAATTATAAATTAACATTACAAAATACATATAAAAAAAATCAACAGACCACAGAATCACAATAAATGCTAAAGGCGCTCACCGCGCGCCTCACAAGGACCGCCAGCGGTGTTTAGAAGAGCACACCTACACCATCAGCGCAAACCTTGCAGTGAGCACCAAAGGAGCTCTGATAACCAAAAATACACCAACCAAGAGGTTCGCAATGAGCGCCGAAGGTACTCACACAACCAAAAGACTTACTTTGTGTAGCAAACAGCAAAATCTGCCTTATAATTCCATTGCCTTCATATATATATATATATATATATATATATATATATATATATATATATATATATATATATATAGTATGTTATTTTAAATTCTTACTAAATTCAAAAATGAGTTTAAACATAAGAAGTGCATTAGATTATTGCAAATAAAAGCATTAGAACTTATTTGTGAATACCATTTATGTTTCAATTATTAATTGTTCATTTTATTATTTGCTAATTATTGTATTTTTTCTTGTAATGTATATTACAATAAAAAAAAAAAAGTGACCTAACATCCTACACTCAATATTTTTTAAATAATAACAAGCAATTGCTGAAATAATTTATAACAGCCTTTAGATGGTAATTATGCAAAAATATTGATAAATTATTGCAAATGCATCCACAATTTTTCATTGCAACCCCTGAAACATGCATTTGATAATTTATTGTTGTTCATCCCCGATTTACTTGGTCTCATTATTTATGCTCTTTTGTGACCAGAGTCCTCTTTTACATACAGAAGGCAGCTTCATGTTCTTCTTTATAATGTTGAAGAGTGGTGCTATTCTCTATCAGGGAATAATGTGTCACTTATTGATATCATTTCATATGCAATATTTCCTAACCTGTATCCACCATCAGACACTGTGGTTTCTATTAACAGGCTTATTATTGTTTATTGCTGCCTAGGCCAACGAGTCACATGTCTAGGGCCATACATTTTCATGGGCAGAGGCTTGCTTTTCATTACCACTGTAGAGCACTGGAATAGTGTGTGCATATGCATAATTATATCTATCTACAGTGTCATGATACAAATACACTTACGTTTCTATATATACAGTATGTGTGTATGTAGTAATATAAGGATGAGTAAGGGGACAGGAGACATTATAATTGTCGTGGCACATACCTAGAGCATCATTTAACCAAAGTACTTCTCTAAACTTGTAAAAACATGAAAGAGTAGGAAAGGGGTATGGATACTTTGTAAATTTTAGGTCCAAAGACTTAAGAAAATATACAAACACATGGCTTCAAAATAAAACAAAAAAACAAGCCCACCTCCTTTGGCTTTTTGTTTTTTTAGCTATGAGGTGTCAACACTTTAAATACCAGGGTCATCCAAGCAGTACTATGCAGTTCGGCGCTCTCAGCAAGACTAAACAATCAGATACAGAGAGACATGGCTACTTGGGAGAACAATCAGTTCACTAATTAAACGTCTAAGCAAGGCAATTCTTACTTCAAAGATTTGAATGTGACATCTCCTGATCCCCAGTATGTAGGAATCCCCAGGTAATCAAGTTTATTGCAGATTCTCCATTGCTGTACTAAAAAAAAAACAAAGATATAAAATCAGATTAGTAGAAACAGTGTTAAAATCCATATAATGTACATCAAAATGTTAACATATGAATTACTAATAAAAAGTTAATGGATGGAAAAAAAAATTTAACATAAGATTTAAAACAATGTAAACTGATAAACATGCAATCTTTTAATTCATTGTGAAAAAAGTTGATATTTTGTGAGAAAAATTATTCTGAAAATGAAATACTTGTATTCTCAGTATCTTTGGAAAGGATTTGCCATGATTTGAAAAAGATGGGAGGAGTTCCAGCCTTAAAATGGTGGGAACATAAGCAAGAAGGATCCCAATCAAGTCAACTCCAAATACTTTTAGTAGGTTTTGCTAGTAAGTAAAAATGTGTTGGTTTATACAGCTGCTAATGTTGTTAGCGTCTCTCGAACAATTCCATATAGTCCCAAAGGCTCTACGACTGTACTACTCAAACATGTCTAGAGTTTGTTGTTTTTCCTGTTCACAGTAGAATTGCCTGGAATTTTAGGGCTGGATCACTCTTGAGTGAGATCAGATAGGTATACTACTGGATATTTCTCCCTGTGAAGGGCACCAGTGAGCAAAGAGAGTGCTGATCTAAGAGTGGGGGGTATCATGTCTAAAGAACAAACCTATTAAGGTTTGTTTGTTTTCAGATTGCGCACCTCTGACCTTGTTTCTGTGTATATGCAAATTACCCATGGTATTTTGTATTTCTCAGGGTCATAGGAGGCTCCAAACCTGGACTTCTTGCTCACTGTACTTTAAGTAGTGCAGCTATACCTCAAAGACGGGGCACAAGAGAGACTGGAAAGTACATCTAGGGTTTGTTATTAATTTTGTTACGTGGGTTCGCTGGGTCACTCTTATGAATGAGACTGAAATGCTACAGATATTTCTCCCTGTGAAGAGCACAAGTGAAGAAACAGGGTTATCATGCCTTTAGCACAAACCTATTGAGGTTTGTTTGTTCTCAGACTGTGTTTCTCTACTACTACAACTACTATTTTGAAAAAAATTGTGTTGAGCAAGTGGAAAGTTGGGCAGAAAGGCTTGCTTGGGTCAATAGATTTAGACATAAACTGATGTAAAGGAGAAATGTAAAACCTCAAAATTAACTATGTAAAAGTACACAACAAGCCCTCAAAAGGTTGAGGTATCTCTTTATTACCCCTTATAGAGAAGAATAACTGGGTATGCATTGGGTTGTAGAATATGTTAAGCTTCTCACACGCTCTTTTTTTTCCATTAAATGTGTGTGTGCAGTCTGCACTGATATTATATCACCAGACAAAACACACGTACCTGGGGAAACCATGATACTGGATAAAGCCAACCTGTACTTTAAAAAAATATCGTTTTCAAAAATATTACTTACTATTGTCCAGTTTGGCTGCTCTTTGGTAAAATTTCAGCTCACAAAATAAAGGTCCATTTTGATGATACTCCTGAAAAACATTAGTGAATATATTAAAAAGAAGTCTATAAAGGTATATGAAATGTTTCGGGATTTTACCAAGTACTGTATATACTCGAGTATAAGCTGAGTTTTTCAGTCCTTTTTTAAGGCTAAAAAGGGCCCCCTTGGCTTATACTCGAGTCACTCTCCCCCGTGTCTCTCTAACCACCCCTCGTGTCTCTCTAACCCCCCCCCCCATGTCTCTCTAACCCACCCCCCGAGGTGGAGGGAGGTTGAGGATGAGGAGGGAGGATGAGGAGGGAGGATGAGGATGAGGAGGGGGGTTGAGGTTGAGTAGGGAGGTTGAGGATGAGGAGGGAGGTTGAGGATGAGGAGGGGGGTTGAGGATGAGGAGGGGGGTTGAGGATGAGGAGGGGGGTTGAGGATAAGAAGGGGTGTTGAGGATGAGGAGGGGTGTTGAGGATGAGGAGGGGTGTTGAGGATGAGGAGGGGTGTTGAGGATGAGGAGGGGTGTTGAGGATGAGGAGGGGGGCTGAGGATGAGGAGGGGTGTTGAGGATGAGGAGGGGGACTGAGGATGAGGAGGGGGTTGAGAATGAGGAGGGGGGTTGAGGAGGGTGATAAGGGAGGGGGGGAAGAGACACAGGGGAGGGAGAGGGGTGAAGAGACACAGGGGAGGGAGAGGGGTGAAGAGACACAGGGGAGAGAGAAAAGGGCACACAAGAGGGGGACACAGAGGGCACAAGAGGGACACAGGGGCCAGCACATTTCCCACCCTCGGCTTATACTCGAGTTTATTAAGTGCAGCGTATGCAGACAGACTGCTGGATCTGCAGTGTAGTGTCCAAGCCTATCAGGGACCACATCTCAACAGTGTTTTGCAGAATGTTGGCAAGTAATGGTCACTGATAGGCACTACACTGCACAGCTACTTGCAAATGCCTTGAACTCATAAATTTGGCTTTTTTTATAAATGTTTATTTTCCATATTTTATTGACTTAAGAATTCATTAGTGCCAATAAGTAATATTTGCCATATATGTAGCAATATTAAGAGTGATTTTAAACGTGTATAAATTTACGAACTGGGCAATTGAAACGGGCCCTATGTCTGAATTGCAGACGGCAGACACAATCAGGTAGTATTTGTTTGAATTTCTTAAGGGGCCATTTACCTCACTATAAGTGCTCTTCATGGTGTGAAAGAGCACAAGATACTATGTTAAAATGATCTATTTTTTTTTTACATGAACAACAGTTAAAAATCTACAGTCTTAGGTCTGTGTACAAACATACTCCTGACTGTTCCATGATGAACAACATCGACAGAGCCAAGTGGTGAAGGCTTCCTGGGCACAAAGATTTATAGTTTCTCCCTGAACTTCAGGAATGCAGCAGGAGATGTTAACCTCCAACTGTCATTTTTAGCTGATTCCAGCAGTCCTTTGCCTGCATAGATGAATTTGTGAAGGGTTAACTATTTCTCCTTAAGCTCTCTATGGGAGGCACATATACAAACTGTTGTAATTCCTACACCGTTCATCTGATTTGGATGTAAATACCCTCAAATTAAAGCTGAAAGTCTGCAGTTAAAGCACATGTTGTTTGTTTCATTTCAAATCCATTGTGGTGGTGTATAGAGCCAAAAAGTTTAGAATTGTGTCGATGTCCCAATATTTATGGACCTGACTGTATATTTAGCTGAAAAACATCTAAAAATATTTAAAACACTGAATTGTTATTATTTGCCAAAGTGATTATAGAAAAATAGAGTATACAGTGCCTTGCAAAAGTATTCACCCCCTTGGCATTTTTCGTGTTTTGTTGCCTCACAACCTGAAATTAACATGGATTGTTTGAGGATTTGCATCATTTAATTTACAGAACATGCCCACAACTTTGAAGATGATTTTTTTTTTTTATTATTGTTAAGCAGACAACAAATAGGACAAAATAACAGAAAAAGTCAATGTGCATAACTATTCACCCCCTAAAGTCAATGCTTTATAGAGCCACTTTTTGTGGCAATCATAGCTCCAAGTCGCTTTGGATATGTCTCTATGAGCTTGCCACATCTTACCACTGGCATTTTTGTGAACAGCAATCTTTAAATCTGACCCCAGATTTTCTATTGGATTGAGGTCTGGGCTTTGACTAGAGCATTCCAAAACATTTACATGTTCCCCTTAAACCACTCAAGTGTTGCTTTAGCAGTACGTTTGTCCTGCTGGAAGGTGAACCTCCCTCCTAGCCTCAAATCACGCACAGAGTGGTGCAGATTTTGCTCAAGAATATCCCTTGTGACAGATTCACTGCCACTCTCAGGATCCGTGCCTTGTTTTCCAGCACCACAATGGAGTACTCTGGAGCCTTTTAAATGTTTAGTAGATTGGGGCTGTTTATTTGTCAGCATACAACAGAAAATAAAAGGCAGAAACAAAACTCTAGCTTCTCATTGAAGCCCTGCATAACTGAACTGTAGTTTCCCTTACTGTCTTATGTAGGCGTGCAAACATACAGTCCATATAACGGTAGCAGAGGTGTCTTTTCCTCTCACCTCTCTTAGGCTCTGTATCTCCGGGCCTCTCTTTACACAGCAGATCCCTCCTTTGGTCATCACCTTGAGGGACTTTCTCTTCAAAGCTTCTGGCTTTGTTCCATTAGCTTTCAGTGCGGCCTCTGACTTCAGCCCTGCACACTTCAACACTCCAGCTCTGTCAAACAGCTTTCCACCTGGAGACAGCCGTAGCCCTTGATTGCAGCCACCGCCAAGCTTTTTAAGGATCTTCTTAACCCTTTCACTCCTGGGGAGAATTCTTGAAGGGCTCTCTACTGCCCTCTGGTGACACACCATCACACCCTGTATTTAGCACCATCATCTTTCCCTTAACTCTGACCAGTTTCCCAGTCCCAGCTGCTGAAAAACACCCCCAAATTATGATGTTGCCACCACCATGTTTCACTGTGGGGATGGTGTTCTTTGGGCGATATGATGTGATATGTTGGGTTTGCGCCAGACATAACATTTTCTTTGATGGCCAAAAAGTAAAATTTTAGTCTCATCAGACCGGAGCACCTTCCTCCATACATTTTGGAGTCTCCCACATGCCTTTTCGCAAACTCAAAATGTGCCATTTTGTTTTTTTACTGAAAGCAATGGCTTTCTTCTGGCCACTCTGCCATAAAGCCCAACTCTATGGAGCGTACAGCTAATTGTCGTCCTATGTACAGATACTCCAGTCTCTGCTCCTCCAGGTTTACCTTAGGTCTCTGTGCAGCCTCTCTGATTAATGCCCTCCTTGCCCGGTCCGTGAGTTTTGGTGTGCGGCCGTCTCTTGGCAGGTTTGCTGCTGTGCCATGTTCTTTCCATTTCGTTATGATAAATTTGATGGTGCTCCTGGGGTTCATCAAAGATTTGGATATTTTTTTATGACCTAACCGTGACTTGTACTTCTCAACAACATTGTCCCTTACTTGTTTGGAGAGTTCCTTGGTCTTCATGGCAGTGTTTGGTTAGTGGTGCCTCTTGCTTAGGTGTTGCAGTGTATATGTAATGACAGATCATGTTACACTTAGATTGCACACAGGTGGACATCATTTCACTAATAATGTGACTTCTGAAGGTAATTGGTTGCACCAACGCTTTTTATGGGCTTCATAACAAAGGGGGTGAATGCATACGCACATGACAATTTTCTATTTTCTATTTCTAAAAGATAAAACTGACAAAATGTCACAGAAAGCCTGCCTTGGTAAGCAGCTTTTCTATAGGGTTTATTTTAAGCAACAACTGACTGACCGGTAATAGTTTCAAATATAGAAACGGAGCAATAATTAGTGCTGGCTCTGGACCTTACCCGTTTCATTCCAGCCAGCAGTGGTGCTACAGTTGCTCGCTGAGACTTTGATCAATTTCTTAGGGTTAGATTTAGAGGGTTAGGGTAGTGGTAGATGATAAGCTTTACATAGTAAAATAGTAAATCTAACACTCATCTGAAGAACAAAGTTTTGGCGGGCAACCCTTGCACCACTTAGAAGCTGCTGCATGCCATTGCTGGTGGGGACGAAACAGGCTCCAAACTGTCAAATACTGGCTAGTGCTCACTCTCGCTTAACTATTACTTACATACTTAGAAAATAAAATCCCCCACCCCCGGTACCTTGTTGTCAACGTCGTCCGAAATAGACGCATCTCACCTTTGCTCCACCCTTTCTTTGGTCCCCTCTTCTCTTACTCTCGCCTCTTCTCTTACAATCTCCCCTTTCTTTCTTTCTCCCTCCCTTCTCCTTCTATTGCTATCTCACCTTTCTTTCCCCCTCCCTTCTCCTTCTATTGCTATCTCCCCTTTTTCTCCCTCCCTTCTCCTTCTATTGCTATCTACCCTTTCTTTCTCTCCCCCTTCTATCTCACTACCCCCTTCTCTATCCATCTCTCCCTCTTCTCTTTCCCTATCTCCCCTTCTCTATCCATCACACCCTTTTCTCTCTCTCTCCATCTCTCCGCCGTCTCTTTCCCTCTTTCCCCTTCTCTCTTCCCCACTCCGTTCCACTTCTATCTCTCCCCCTACCCCCTCCTTCCCTCACTCTCTGACCCCCTCCTTCCCTCGCTCTCTGACCCCCTCCTTCCCTCGCTCTCTGACCCCCTCCTTCCCTCGCTCTCTGACCCCCTCCTTCCCTCTTCCCTCCCTTCTCTCTCCCCTCCCTTCTCTCTCCCCTCCCTTCCCTTCTTCTCTCTCTCTTTACCCCTTTCTCTCTCCCCATATCTCCCTTACTGTCCCCTTGTCCCCTTCCCTCTCTTTCCTACTTCTCTCTCCCCTCTCCATATTCTTCTATTCCCTTCAGACTCTCTGTTCTCTCCCTCCTCTCTCATTCCCCCTTCTCCACTCCCTTCTGCCTCTCCCCTCCTCCCTTTGTCTCTCCCCCATTATTCATGTCTCTCCCCTTCGCCTCTCCCCCCTCCTTCCCCATTTTTCCTCCCCCACCCTTGCCTCTCCCCTCCCTTCCCCCTCGCCTCTACCCTCCCTTCCCCCTCGCCTCTCCCCTCCCTTAACCTTGTGAAGGAAAAAAATGATTGTCTAAACGTCATATCACGCATGTTTTATGCAAAAAAGTTTAAAGCCGGTATAAAATATAGGATAGAAATATTGAATGTCAGTATCCTTTTAATGGGTAACTGACGATTAGAGTCATACACATTTAAATGGCCCCATTGGGTCCTACTTGATTCTTGACAAAACAGAACATTTATTAAAAGCACAATACCTCTGTGTATTGGGACTAAATTAGTAAAACAGTGTTATATAGATGGTTATGATCACACAGTAATGTCTAGCTTAGAAGATGGAAGATATTTATATCATTAATTGGATGTGTGAAGAATCTGAATAATTCATGCTCAGACTTCTTGATTTTTAAAGCTGAATATGTAGAATGGAGATAGATAAAAATAAAAACATCATATTTAGAAAATCACACTTTCCCGAAAAGAGTTGGTTTATGTTTCTAAGCTACATTATGAAATTAATTATTGCTCCTGATTTAAAAGGAACACTGTCAATATCTTTTTGCAGCCATCTAAACATTTAAAAATTGAAGGGTCATTTATTTATTACAAAAATAATGCCATACTTTGCTAGTTCATTGTACAATTGTTTTTTGCCATGCATTCACTGCCTTCTCCTCATCCAGCAATTCCTAATGTTTGCTCATAATTACATGGATTGCTATTCAGCTAATCAAATCCATACAATAAGGGCCCTATTGTCCAAATTTAGTTTTTAATATTGGCATATATTCTATTAGCTACTCGCAATCCAATTACGAGTTTCCGCCCACAATCACAACGGGCCAGCCAAACCCGAAAAAACTCCATTGGTTTTAGCAAAGCTCAAATATCACAAGCTCTAAATACTTAAAGTTACACAAAATCGATATTCTATTAGACCTGTAGATCTAGCTCGCAAATAAACTCTGACCCACAACTGAAAAAGGTATCATGTTTCTGTCAAAAAGTAATAAAATAGGACTTGCAAGGGCTTTTCAGACACTTATTAGAGCTTTAGTAGCAATTAAACACACAATACTGTATTTTAAAAGCATGGAAAGGCAGAGTTAATTGCACAATAGTCTCAAACTCACAAATATGCAATAAAAAAATAATATTTTTAACTGTTATTTCTGGGAAATATGAGGATTTATCTGTGTATATACACAACAAAAACAACTAAGAAATGGGCAATATATATATATATATATATATATATATATATATATATATATATACACACACACAAACACACTAGTTGTTTACCCATCATAAACGATGGTATATTACATGTGACTCTCCCCTCTCCCTCCCCTGTGTCTCTTCCCCCCTCCCCTATGTCTCTTCCCGCCTCCCTCCCCTGTGTCTCTTCCCGCCCTCTCCCTCCCATGTGTATCCTTCCCCCTCTCTCCTTCTACTGTGTCTCTTCCCCACCCTTTCCTTCTCCCGTGTCTCTTCCCCACCCTTTCCTTCTCCCGTGTCTCTTCCCCACCCTTTCCTTCTCCCGTGTCTCTTTCCCCTCTCTCCTTCCCCTATGTCTCCCCTCCCTCCCCTGTGTCACATTTTTTTTGTGTTATGACCTAAATTTAAAATGGAATTATTTGGTATTCTGGTCATTTGAATTAATATAATTACACAGTACTTGAGGTAGAAAAAGTCTGTCAGCCAGTTTACCCTTTTTAGATCTCCTCTGATCAGTTAATTAAACAAAAACAAAAAAAGACACTGGGTAAACTTACTAACCAAGTGCATCTGAAGTCATCCCTTGAATTATGAAGTACTGTTTACTGTGGGGAGAAACAGCACTTCTCACCTTATCTCAGACGTTCTAACTTCATTTTAAGTGAGAACATTCTTAGTAAATTCCCCTTATTTGTTGGTTGCATAAGTATTCATCCTTTGAGTTAGTACTTGGTAGAACCACCTTTGGCTGCAGTTACATTTGTGAATGTTTGGGGGTAAATCAATACATCTGGATTCTGTGTTATTACTCACTCTTCTTGGCCCAATCAGACCAGACAATAATTTCCAACATGTTTGCAGAGTCTCCAACATGTATTTGTCAACAGCATATGATATAGTTTTTTTTCCAACAATTACTTTCTTTTGGCCACTCTTCCATAAAGCCCATCTTTGTGGTCAGTCCAAGTTATACTGTAGTTGTTCCATGGATGGTTTCTCCCTCCGAGCACTTTCAGAATTACCATTGGCCTATTGATTGCTTTCCCTTGGTGGACGGCCTTCTCTATTCTGAGTCGCAATTGTGCTATGTTTTTTCCCCCATTTTTAATAACTGATTTAAAAGTGCGCTGGTGGATTTTTCAGAACTCTATCCTGGACTTACTTTGATATCTCATTATATATGCTTTCTAACAAACTCTGGGGCGTTCTAGAAAAAGGTGCAGTTATTCTGAGATCTGTGCGCATTTAAAGTGTTCCACATGGACTATTAATTAAATGATTTCTGAAGACAATACGATACACCAGAGATTATTTACGGGTTTCACAGCAAAGAAGAAAACTTATGTAAGCAATAGGTTTTAGATTTTTTTTGAAATTTTTGAAACATATGTAGGTTTTTCTTTCACTTTAACACACTGGCCTATTTTGTGTAGATCAGAGACATAAAATCCCAATTAAATCAATTCCAGCTTCCACTTGTTACATGACAATGTCTGCAAAAGTCCAAAAGGTGGTTAAAATACTTATCCAAGGCACATCGGTAGGGCAGCATATTCACAAAGCCTACACACAATGAGACACTAATATGTGCTAAAGAGCAAAGCTTTGAGGAACTCTTTTGAGGTGTCTAATCTTAGTAAATATTTCCTTAAGTTCAACCAATAAAATGTTTAACATTTTGAAAGGGACATTTCAATTTCTCAAAAGTATCATTCTACATATTTAAATGTACATATTTAATTTGTGACTAAAAATATCCCAGCTTACTGTGGGTGTGAAATGATCACTCTAGTATCTGGTGAAGTACTGTAAAAATTAACACCATTAGAAGCTTACAGGCATATCCAAGTTTCCTTGGTTATTAGATTTTTGGACTCTTTAGGTATAAAGCATCATTTCATCATTTATGTATGCAGCACGTTTCAGAAAACATTTTATTTTTATTAATATCTAAAAATCCCTCTAATGATTCTGTTGACACCGAATTAGCATTCAGTATTAGGGGAGCAATTGTTAACTCATTACAAACCTTCTTTGCCTTCCTCGGCCAATAGTAGAACACTAATGTCAGCGATGAGCTTCCTCCTGCAGTGTCTGCTCTCTGTCTGTGCTGCCGACGCCCTTCACCACAGACTCACTACATATCCCAGGCTGCTTTGCAGCACAAACAGGAACCCCAGAGTTAATTCAAATGTTTCAGCTAACCCGATTGACCAAAATAAATTATTTTAAAAATGTATACTTATTTAGCCTGGGTTTGGAGGGTGCTAACCCTAATTTTTAACGGTCAGAAATTACAAGACATTTTGCTAACTTCAATGTAAGTGTTTAAATGCTTATTATGGTATTTTTTCATGCAAAAAGTGTTTACATACACTACTGATTTCCCTCTCTCAGATGCAGTCATAATCCAGCAAAAATAGATATGCCTTTTTAAACAAAATCTTAAAATGTATCAGACACTGCTTGTGTAATTCTTTATTCCATTTTCAAACCTAATTTGTCTCTAGGTTGAGAGAGGGGATTATTATCCCTCTGGTGTGTTCTTTAATGATTTCTGTTGTTAGGAGCCAATTTTTTCAGGCAGTCTTTCAGCAGAACTGAATAGACATCTTACTTGAATCTACCAAGCCCTGCCAGGTTTCAACTCCTATTACAAAAGTTAAAAATGAAAAGCTATATTTATTTAAAATTTGGGCCCCATGTTCATCATAAGAGTAAACTATAAGCTATTTGCTCACGTGATACGACATGATTTATGAGAGAAGTGTTCATACTGTGGCGTTGGTCAACAGCCTACATTGTGATTGCGCACAGAAGATATTTATCTGTCCCTGGTGAAGGATTTGTAACATATGAAATGTCAGACACTTTGTACTAGGCAATGATATTGTTTAGTGATTAAAGTACCACTGTAGTTTAAAAAAAATGCACTAATTAAGACATTAATTTCAGAATCAGCATTTTTTAAACCCTATTTTCCATTTTGTCTATACAGCAATGCTTCCGAAGAGCTGGATCATGACTTGTGTGTTTTTAAAATATAAATGGAGCTATAGGTGTGGGGCGGGGGGGAGAAGATTATTTGGGGGTATTTGTTAGATAACTGTATATGGCTTCAAATTGACAACCCCTCCTCCTTTACAGGCCAAAAAGCAATAGCTGCAAGCACTCTTTTTAAGAAATGTAAATACCCCTCTCGCTCACAAAGATTTTCCACTAAAGTATCATGAATGCCTCCAGGGTCATGCAAAGAAATCAAGTTTTCTTTCCAAATAAAAACTTGTTTTATAGCTTTTTTGGGTTTTCCCCTGCTTAATTATGCTTTTAGTCAGACTCAAAATTTTCAAACAAAGTGTCACATATATTCTCGTCAGAGAAGGAATTCATGTCCTTTTATATTAACTTATAGTTGGCAAATGGTCTATTAAGTGTTGCCTTTTATACTTTTTTTAATTGGTTAGATAACATCTTTTGGTCCTTTCCCTCTTCACCATCGCAAAATCTGACAGCTGCAGTTCCGCCTCCTGGCTGACAGATGGTGCTGCCGATTTTAGCATATAAGGCGCCCTGACAGAAGAGACCTTGAGCTATGAGAGGTGCGCCCAAGGCCCTGGGGAGCCGAGTTCCCGCTCTGAACATAGCGATGGCCTCGCAGTCGATTCAGCACAGTTTAGTTGCGCCACATCGGAGGGGAAAATAGTTCTCTGCCTTCCCTGGAACTTGATGGTGCCGAAAACTCACAGTGCCCTCTGGCGGATGGCACATGTAACTGCAGCTGTCAGTGCTGCAGAAGAAATGCACATGCAAAAGAGGGATAGATCCCATCTTTAATTCTACTAAATAATGTTATGGATGCTTCCATCCAGAAAATATGTTATTGTTTTATTTGTCGATTGGTTTATTTAGCCAAAAGAGGCTAAAGGAAGAATGTGCAGTCAATTATCGATTAACAGTTAATCCGCATATTACAACGATCAGAGGAGATCTAAAAAGGTTGATCTTGATGGTCTAAACATCTTTTTTTCAACCTCAATTACTATGTAACTGTGTATGAAGACTGTAAGACTCTGTAGGAGTCTTTTTAAACGGGCAAACTGAAAGGACATTTTCCAAATAACAAAACAAGTATCAATCTAAGTATTAAAAAAATAATACAACTACAAACACAAATAAAATGAAATATCTTGAGAGCTACTTACCACTTTAATGACATGCACAGCATTGTCCCCTACAGGTACATCACAGTTAGGAGTAGCTGCAAAATAAATGATGCTAATTATGCTGTAGTCTGACATAAATACATCTTGCACAGTTGATTAAAACAAGGGAAATGAAAGTTTTAAATATGAAATTCTTTTATTTTGTGAATAAATGCAGAGGTATCCAACATGATCATTACAGGCAAATTACACTGTTTTTCTTATGTTATAAACATGATTAAAAAACAAAGTAAGACATGTACACCTGAGAAAGACAAGCATGCTCTATGAGGTCGCCCCCACCCAGGTACATATTCAAATGAGTTTACCTCACCTGTGCCATTACAGAGAAGGTTCATGTGCAAAATAATTTTGACTACTCTACCAAGGAAGATGAATAGCACCCCACAAATGAAAGGTGAGATAGTATTTCTCGGGGTGATGTTTCTCTATTTGAAGAAGACACAAGCCTGATAGATAGGTGCTGGCCTGTCCTTAATACAGAATCACAATGATATGATGCTGGAAATCTCTCACTAATAAGACATGACATGTTAGACATGTTACCGACTGCATCCAAACCAAATATTGAGGAAATGATTAAAATAAATGAAGATATACAATAATTTAATACATAATACATTATTTCATACGTAAAATAAGAGTTAAAAACAAGTTTCCCATATAGTATAATAAAAAAAAAACTATAGGTAATAGGTACTTTATCAACTGAATTGTATTTATTTTTTAAATAGTAATAAATGTATAATAAATGTAGTAGTTTGAAATCAACAAGAATGACACTGTCCAAATAGCATAGACTTGGTGGGTGGATCAGAAAGGCTGACTGATTGGAAAAAAATACAAACTTCAAAGTACATTTACTGTGAGAAAAATGCAATTGCTTGTTTTCAGGTGTGCATCTTGTATGTTTGTTAATGAGGTTTTGAACAATAATTATTGTGTTTTTTCACACATATAACAACAAGCAAACAACACAGTGAAGATCCGCTCCATGCTGACGATAGCCAGTAAGCTTGAAACAGCTGTACGTAGATATGATTCCCAACTTGTGTATAATCCAACCTTGGCTTTCCATAAAAGCTGTGTAATGCAGCGGGCATAAGCTTAAAGGAAGCCAGGTTTAAAATGGTTTATGGGTTGAGGAGAGCGAGGCATGTATGGGCACATGTGCATGTCCCTGCCCAGCTTCCCAGAATGCAGTGTAATAACTATATTTCTTGGGATCTTGAGCTGGAAACAGTTTTTTTTTAACTTGTTTTAGACATTCATATGTTAGCACAGATGTACTATTTAATATATATATATATATATATATATATATATATATATATATATATATATATATATTTATTTATAAACAAAAATGCTTTACCTAGATATATTAGACCAAATCCTCCTTGGCCGATAATTTTACCCAATTTCCAACTTTTTCTAGCTGTGTCTGTCAGAACCATTCCTTCTGGAAGAGGAGTGGGAAGCTTGCTTCTTGGACGTTTTCTTGCTGCCATTTTTGTCAACTAAAAAAAAAAGGATAAAATCAAGTTAAGTACAAATTAATTACAATAAACATGCATTCTTAGAACTACCTCTTATCACTATAAGGGTCATCAAATTTGTTGTGCCTCAAATTCTTGAAAACCATATGCAAAAACAGTTAGACTTTTAAGAATAAAAAATTATATATAATATAATTATAGGAATTTTAGTTATTGCTTTTAAGTCTTTGAAAGCCGCCTTTAAGAAGCTGCATAAGTAAGGCTGGTCCACACAGCCAATGAGCTGCTTCATGTGGCCAGCCAATCAGAGGCTGTAGGATTTAATTATCTAAGAGAAAGAATTGACATAAACAGAATACTAGTGGAATAACAGACATGGTTCATCTTATGCCAGCTCTACCGGGGAGAAGTAATGGTCAGCTTTTGAATTGGTAGGAATCATTGTATGTGTGATGTATGGAAAACTAGGAATATTTTACCTGGTTGCCTCACATATTCATTAAAGGACCCCTGTACTGCTCATAAAACAGGGTTTTATTTAATTGAATATTTATTTATTAATGGATTAGCAATTAAACCAGCATTAGGAGTAAAAAAATATAGCTTTTAAAATGTACATTTGTAGTTATTGTTTTAGACTTCAGCAGATCTGTTTCTCCCCAGCCCTATCATATCCTGGAAAAGCATCTGGCCTTGTGGACGGTCCTCATAACTACTTCCCTGCATTGGCTACTATATGCAAACCTGCATCACTAAGGAAGTCAGGTTCTCTTTTACCTCTGTTCAAATGTAGATTTTAAAAGCTACATTTAATTTATTTTGTTAAAATATTAATTGCATTGCAAAGCAGTTACCAAATAAACAAACTGGGATCCTTCCTGTTTCATCCCTGCCAGCAGCGGCCACTGGGTCGTGCAACGATGGTGCGCTAAGACTTTGTTCAATTTGTTCTCAGAGTGAGGGCTAGAGTTAGGGTAGTGTCAGATGATAAGCTTTACATAGTAAAATAGGGGCGTGCACCCTAACCCCTAAGTCTAACCCTAAACCTAATCACAAACTGAACAGTCTCAGAGCACCAATGCTGCGCCACCTAGTGGCCCCTGCACACCTATGCTTGAGAGGACAAAACCGGAAAGGTCCACAAATGGTTTTGCTTGACCACTACATTGGCCTTTTAACACGGTCAGAATGTTACACACATACATATTTTAGAGGCATTTTAAGGGCTACTGTCGTGATCAGACAATAGGGTTCCACTGCTTATTTAATTACTGATGAACACTAAAATCAGTTTTTCTAGGAAAATAAATAAACACAGCTTAAAAAAAATACATTTGAAGTTTAGCGTTATAAACCTCAGCAGGTACGCTGCTCCCCATTCCTATCATACCTGCAGTGCCTATTGCAGACAAACCTACCCTGATCAAAACAAAAACAAATGTTAGCCCTGAGGGCAGATTTACTTTTACTTTATAGAAACAGGATACGGAGCGTAGACAGGTAAATGTGCTGGAGGCTACAATGCTAATTGCCAATTTCAGTTATAAAAGCTAGTTTAGTTTCATGTAAAATGTATGTCATTGGTAATCTAGCGAAATAAATACTGGAAACTTTACAGTGCATGATCACGACGTGTATGTATGTGTGTATATATATATATATATATATATATATATATATATATATATATACACACACACACACACACACAGAGATAGTGAGAGATACAGGGTGGAGAGAGAGAGAGAGACACAGTGGAGAGACACAGTGGAGAGAGAGAGAGAGAGAGAGAGACACACACACGATAGAGAGAGAGACGAGAGAGAGAGAGAGAGAGACAGGGTAGAGAGAGAGAGACAGGGTAGAGAGAGAGAGAGAGAGAGACAGGGAGGAGAGAAAGAGAGAGAGAGAGAGAAACAGGGAGGAGAGAGAGAGAAAAACAGGGAGGAGAGAGAGACGGAGAAACAGGGAGGAGAGAAAGAAAGAGAGAGAAACAGGGCGGAGAGAGAGAGAGAAACAGGGCGGAGAAAGAGAGAGAGAAAGAAACAGGGCGGAGAGAGAGAGAGAGAAACAGGGCGGAGAGAGAGAGAGAGAAACAGGGCGGAGAGAGAGAGAGAGAGAGAAACAGGGCGGAGAGAGAGAGAGAGAGAAACAGGGCGGAGAGAGAGAGAGAGAGAAACAGGGGAGAGAGAGAGAGAGGGAGAAACAGGGCGGAGAGAGAGGGAGAAACAGGGCGGAGCGAGAGAGAGAAACAGGGCAGAGAGAGAGAGGGAGAAACAGGGCGGAGAGAGAGAGAAACAGGGCGGAGAGAGAGAGACACAGGGCAGAGAGAGAGAGACACAGGGCAGAGAGAGAGAGAGAGAGAGAAAAGGGGGGAGAGAAAGAGAGAGAGAGAAGCAGGGCGGAGAGAGAGAGAGAAACAGGGCGG
Source organism: Discoglossus pictus (assembly GCA_027410445.1). Lineage (NCBI taxonomy): Eukaryota > Metazoa > Chordata > Amphibia > Anura > Alytidae > Discoglossus > Discoglossus pictus. Next base: position 86,504,855 of record CM050165.1, read on the forward strand.
AGAGAGAGAGAGAGAAACAGGGCGGAGAGAGAGAGAGAAACAGGACGGAGAGAGAGAGAGAGAAACAGGGCGGAGAGAGAGAGAGAAAGAGAGAGAAACAGGGCAGAGAGAGAGAGGGAGAAACAGGGCGGAGAGAGAGAGAGAGAGAGAAACAGGGCAGAGAGAGAGAGGGAGAAACAGGGCGGAGAGAGAGAGAGAGAGAGAGAAACAGGGCGGAGAGAGAGAGAGAAACAGGGCGGAGAGAGAGAGACACAGGGCAGAGAGAGAGAGAGAGAGAAACAGGGCGGAGAGAGAGAGAGAGAAACAGGGCGGAGAGAGAGAGAGAAACAGGAAGGAGAGAGAGAGAGAAACAGGGCGGAGAGAGAGAGAAACAGGGCGGAGAGAGAGAGAGAGAAACAGGGAGAGAAACAGGGCGGAGAGAGAGAGAAACAGGGCGGAGAGAGAGAGAGAAACAGGGCGGAGAGAGAGAGAGAGAGAGAGAGAAACAGGGCGGAGAGAGAAACAGGGCGGAGAGAGAGAGAGAAACAGGGCGGAGAGAGAGAGAGAAACAGGGAGAGAAACAGGGCGGAGAGAGAGAGAAACAGGGCGGAGAGAGAGAGAGAAACAGGGCGGAGAGAGAGAGAGAAACAGGGCGGAGAGAGAGAGAGAAACAGGGCGGAGAGAGAGAGAGAGAAACAGGGCGCAGAGAGAGAGAGGGAGAAACAGGGCGGAGAGAGAGAGAGAGAGAAACAGGGCGGAGAGAGAGAGAAACAGGGCGGAGAGAAAGAGAGAGAGAGAGAGAGAGAGAAACAGGGCGGAGAGAAAGAGAGAGAGAGAGAGAAACAGGGCGGAGAGAGAGAGAGAAACAGGGCGGAGAGAGAGAGAGAAACAGGGCGGAGAGAGAGAGAGAAACAGGGCGGAGAGAGAGAGAGAGAAACAGGGCGGAGAGAGAGAGAGAGAGAGAAACAGGGAGAGAAACAGGGCGGAGAGAGAGAGAAACAGGGCAGAGAGAGAGAGAAACAGGGAGAGAAACAGGGCGGAGAGAGAGAGAAACAGGGCGGAGAGAGAGAGAGAAACAGGGCGGAGAGAGAGAGAGAAACAGGGCGGAGAGAGAGAGAGAAACAGGGCGGAGAGAGAGAGAAACAGGGCGGAGAGAGAGAGAGAGAAACAGGGCGGAGAGAGAGAGAGAGAAACAGGGCGGAGAGAGAGAGAGAAACAGGGCGGAGAGAGAGAGAGAGAGAGAAACAGGGCGGAGAGAGAGAGAAACAGGGCGGAGAGAAAGAGAGAGAGAGAGAAACAGGGCGGAGAGAAAGAGAGAGAGAGAGAAACAGGGCGGAGAGAGAGAGAGAAACAGGGCGGAGAGAGAGAGAGAGAGAAACAGGGCGGAGAGAGAGAGAGAGAAACAGGGCGGAGAGAGAGAGAGAGAGAGAGAGAAACAGGGCGGAGAGAGAGAGAAACAGGGCAGAGAGAGAGAGAAACAGGGAGAGAAACAGGGCGGAGAGAGAGAGAAACAGGGCGGAGAGAGAGAGAAACAGGGCGGAGAGAGAGAGAGAAACAGGGCGGAGAGAGAGAGAAACAGGGCGGAGAGAGAGAGAGAAACAGGGCGGAGAGAGAGAGAGAAACAGGGCGGAGAGAGAGAGAAAAACAGGGCGGAGAGAGAGAGAGAAACAGGGCGGAGAGAGAGAGAGAAACAGGGCGGAGAGAGAGAGAAACAGGGCGGAGAGAGAGAAACAGGGCGGAGAGAGAGAGAAACAGGGCGGAGAGAGAGAAACAGGGCGGAGAGAGAGAGAGAGAAACAGGGAGAGAAACAGGGCGGAGAGAGAGAGAGAGAGAGAAACAGGGAGAGAAACAGGGCGGAGAGAGAGAGA
>CM050165.1:86511701-86751701 GCA_027410445.1 Discoglossus pictus
CTTCCATATGCACACCCACACACCGTTCATACTTTACTTACCACTAGTTATGTTTGGTAGTGTGAGGTGGTGCTGCTTAACGCAGTTTATCTTTGCACACCTTGGGGGTATGCATTCTTCTTTGCTTCAATCACTTGTATTTTAATTTTGCACGGCGATCTTTCAAAGAACAAAACTTCTCAATGGTTTTTTCATTGAAGTGTGGGATCTCGGAAATCAGTTGCTTTTCCATTGAGAGCATTGCCAATGCATTCAACCGCTCCAGGGACATGGTGCTTCTTAAAAAGGTTTTTATCCTCTTCAATGTTGAGAAGCATCTTTCTGATTCTGCAGTAGTCATTGGTGTTGTAATCAGGATTCTTAATAATTTTACTGTCTCTGTGAAATCATTCTGCAGATTAAATTGATGGAAAAGTTTGTGCAGAGCAACAGCACTTGTACAAGTATGAAACTCTGTCTTCCCATACAGAAGTGACAGCTCAGTGCGTAATTGTTCCTTCTTCAGTATTGGATATGCTTGCACGGTGTCTTCCAGAGCTTGGGTTGGAAAGCAAGTGCCATGGGTTTTATACAAGTCACTTTGAACAAGTTTGGCACTGACTAGGTGATTTGAAAATGAAAATCGTTCTTTTGCATGAACCACCACTATGTCACATACCTCTCTTGAAAGTTGTCTCAAGGTTGAGATCTCCGCACTCCGTCTGTTGACTGTTAGATCGCTTGGCAAACTTGCTTCTATCTCTTCCACAGAATTCCGGATTTTCTGGATGCTGGCGACAAAGTCTTCTGTGACTTTTTTGATATAAACAGTATCCGTGTCTCGCTTCTGAAGCTGACTATAGAGGATGTCTACATGTGGCATTATTAAATGAAATAATTTAAGGAAGTAAATGAACTCCCTGTCTTCCAGCATTCCAATGAAACCTGCGGCTTCCCGTATAGATGTTGGATCAAAGTTTAGACATGCTTCAATTGTCTGGAAACACTCAAGTAGCGCATCTCTGTTCTCGTAGATCACGTTCACGGTCCTAACGTTGAAGTTCCATCGTGTCGGTGCACCTCTTGGAAGTCTTCTACCAACTACCTCATCCAGAACTCCAGTCCTTTTTGGAGAGCGTGAAAAAAAAGATGGTATGCCGCCTATGTTTGAAAAAAAAACTCTAACTCTTCCAATCCTTGAAACTGCTTTCTCCATTATTAGGTTCAGTTGGTGAGCATAGCAATGGACGTAGTGTGCGTTCGGGTACACGTCTTTTATTTTTCTTTGAACTCCTCCTTGATCTCCACGCATCACACTGGCACCATCATAGCTTTGAGCTATGAGTTTCTTCTTGTCTTCTGGCTCTGGGAGAACAGTATTCAGTGTTTCCAGCACAACAGCAGCAATGGAGTCTGCATCCGTTGATTTCATTTCCGTGAAGCCATCAAATCTTTCCACCACTTGATGCTTCTTGTCAATGTAGCGATAGACTACAACGCACTGTGTCCTAGCGGAAATATTGGTTGTTTCATCCGCTTGGATTGCCACAAACTGGGCTTCCTTAAGCTCTTGGTGAATCACTTCCTTTATAACTTCATGCATGCAGTCCAGTAGCTCATTCTGCACGGTTTTGGAAGTGCCCTTAAACACAGTTGCAGTCTTCAAATGCTGTTCCATTGCACTATCGATACTGCCAACCAAATCCACCAGGCCTCTAAACACTCCTGGATTTAGCGATGTTTCACTCTCGTCGTGTCCTCTTAATGCCAGTTCAAAGGCGCCGCAAAAGCGAACACAATCAATTATCTTCGAAAGGATGTACCGGTTCTTAGCCACTTCTTCGTTGTGTTTTTGAATGCTGACTTGGTATCCTTGGTCCAGTTGAACAGCAATGTTCGCCTGTCCAAGCATCTCAAACTTGATCCTGTTATCCAAGTGAGCTTTAGAACTTTTGTGTTTTGCCAATTTGTCAGCTAGATGTTTGACGTCAGTCACTCCAGTTTTGGTCCAAGCAGCGTCACCACCAAATAGGATGCATGGGAAACAATATAAGGACTTCCTAGAAACGCTTCCAGAAAGCCAGTCGTTCTTCTTGTACCATTCAGTATTGAAATTACGGACATATTGCTTCCCTCTATCTCTTGCGATTTGCTGCAGATTTATCTCTGGTTGGTCAGCTCCTAACCGTTTTACTTCCACCTTCTCCTCATAGGTTAGGGTGGCGAAAGGCTTCACAAGTAGAGAGTCAATAGTATTCATTTCTGATATTGATACCAATAAAAGAAAGAGATCACGGTATATTAATTTATATTATGTCACAAAATTACTTAAAAATAACAGTGTGTTGATTTCATTGGTATACATTACAGATTGCAAACCCTCATGTGACAAGACTACATCACCATCAAATTTGCACCTATACACATGGACAGAAAATTAAAGGCAATGATACTCACCAACAGTTGATGCTCCTTCTCGGGGTATTCACGTCCAGTAAGTCAACCAACGAGTCCAAACAAATCTGCTTTCACAGATAGTTTGCACCTGGGGGGTGATAGAAAACAACAAAAAAAACATTAGAAATCTCAAGACCCAAACCGTAACTTTTAAAACCTTAAAAGTCCAAGTGTGACCATATACTCACCAACAGTTGACACTCCTTCTCGGGGTATTCACGTCCAGTAAGTCAACCAACGAGTCCAAAGAAATCTGATTCCACAGATAGTTTGCACCTGGGAAGTTATAGAAAACAAAAAAAAAAACATTAGAACGTTTAAGACCCAAACCGTAACGTTTAAAACCTTAAAAGAGCAAGTGTGACCATATAGGCCCCAACCGCCACTTAAAAACCTTAAATAACCAATTTTGACCATATAGGCCCCAACCGCACCTTAAAAACCTTAAATAACAAATTGTGACCATATAGGCCCCAACCGCACCTTAAAAACCTTAAATAACAAATTGGGACCATATAGGCCCCAACCGCACCTTAAAAACCTTAAATAACAAATTGGGACCATATAGGCCCCAACCGCACCTTAAAAACCTTAAATAACAAATTGGGACCATATAGGCCCCAACCGCACCTTAAAAACCTTAAATAACAAATTGGGACCATATAGGCCCCAACCGCACCTTAAAAACCTTAAATAACAAATTGGGACCATATAGGCCCCAACCGCACCTTAAAAACCTTAAATAACAAATTGGGACCATATAGGCCCCAACCGCACCTTAAAAACCTTAAATAACAAATTGGGACCATATAGGCCCCAACCGCACCTTAAAAACCTTAAATAACAAATTGGGACCATATAGGCCCCAACCGCACCTTAAAAACCTTAAATAACAAATTGGGACCATATAGGCCCCAACCGCACCTTAAAAACCTTAAATAACAAATTGGGACCATATAGGCCCCAACCGTACCTTAAAAACCTTAAATAACATATAGGCCCCCAAAAAAAAAAAAAATTATATATAAATATATATATATATATATATATATAAATATATATATATATATATATATATATATATATATATATATAAAAATTGATATCAATATATCACAATACATAAATATATATATATATATATATATATCAAATTGATATATATATATATATATATATATATTTATTTATTGTGATATATTGATATTAATTTTTATATATATATATATATATATATATATATCCAAATATATATATATATATATATATATATATATATAAAATTACACATAAATATACATAAACATATACATACAACAATATATATTAATTGATATTTATTATTTGATTAATTGATGTTCTTTATTACATGGTATATTATATTGTTCATGCATTTCTATTACACTTTATTTGTTATACATATTACAGTGCTATTTTTTGGCTATACATGTTACAGGATATTATCCTGTAACATGTATATCACATAAAATAGCCCTGTAATATGTATAATACATACAGGGTCAAACAAGTTCACACTAACCTTTTTTACCCTTACAGGCTTCCATACCTGCTTGCTGATTTGCAAATTTTTTAAAGACTCTCATTGGTTGAAATCGATGTCAATCAAAAATTTCAGCCAATCAGAGTCCTTCAAAAATTAGTATATATAGCAGACCGTGGGAAAAAAACAATTAATCGCGGGAGGGGCTCCTTGTAGGAGGAGCTCTTTTAGTGTGTTGTTTTTTTTTTTTTAGAGCGTCGGTTTTTTTTGTGGAGGCCTCTTTCAATGGGCCAGAATGGATGGATGGACAATGGCTTCAATCAAGATTGGATTATTTTTGATCATTGGCTTCAATCAACATGGATTATTTTATTTTTGATCATTGGCTTCAATCAACATGGATTATTTTATTTTTGATCATTGGCTTCAATCAACATGGATTATTTTATTTTTGATCATTGGCTTCAATCAACATTGGATTATTTATTTTTCATGACTATATCCAGAGAGGACAGAAGGCCAACGCTGGAGGGGTCAATTTTACAGGTAAGTATGTGCTGTTGTTTATTTTATTTTATTTTTAATGTTTGTTTAAAGCTGTTTATTTTTGTATAAAATGTGTTACTAACTGTACTAACAATGTGTTAGCTTACTGACTGTTTAATTGTAATAATGTTTTTACTTTTTACTGTATTTTTTTTTCCCTTCCCTTATTTTTATTTTATCTTTAGAAGTGACAGGCACATATACATGCCTGTTACTTCTAAAAATGGAATAAAAATAGGGGGGGGGGGGGTAGGTAGTTTGTTTGTTCATCCAGGGTGGGGTCGGTCACGGTCAGGCGCCCATCGGTCGCCCATAGGCCACGACCAGGGGTGGCACAGGCCTCATGGGGGTGAACATCCACCCCCATGTGGCCTGGTCAACCCCGCTCACTGCCCGAATACCCGGGGTAGCATAGGCCGCATCGGGGTGGTGCCGGGGGCCCGGTGGTGATCGGGCCTCGGGGGTGGCATAGGGCGGCAACATGGAGGTCATCAGGGGTGGCACAGGCCTCATCAAGGGGGTGATCCGATCACCCCCATGTGGGCCTGTGCCACCCCGCTCACCACCCGACTACCCCGATCCCGTGATCGGTGTAATCCGGTGGTGGCATGATGGCATAGCTAGGCTAGCATAGGGCAGGCCTGATCGGGGGTGGCACAGGCCACATGGGGGTGAAGGCTGGGGTCGTCGGTGGTAGTTGGTGGGTGGCTGGGTAGGTGGCAGACCAGGCAGGCATAGTGGGGGTAACTGGTCACCCCTAACTTTTATTAGGGGCTACTAGGGGTTTTGGTTTGGCCAGGGGCAGGGGCAGGTGTAGACTTACTGTGTTAGGCAGGCAGAGCAGATGAGTAGATTCAGCCAGGGAGGTCTCTCAGTCTCAGCGTGAGCAGGGTCAGGAAACAGAAAGGGGGAAGGGACAGGGAACTGGTGGTTTTATTGACTGTATCAGTCAATCAAAATTTTAACTCGAGGCCCTATTTGCTGGCGGGCGCTCAGGGCTAACGGTCTGGGTGGGTTTAGATTGATCACTTAGTAACTGGACAGCCTTCCATCATTGATTGGTCAATGATGGAAGACTGTCATTTATTAATTGATACATTTATGACCGCCCATGCATATCGTCACTGTGATGGTGGGCGGCATGCATTAACGGTCAGGGGGCCAGGCCAGGACTCATTGAAGAGAGAGAAGAGTCTAAAGGTTAGTGTACACAGTGTATAACTATTGTAATTTGATCACACAGGGTGCAGGCAGGGGGCGATAGATACACAGCATTAGTTAATGTAGCGCAAGGGTTATTTTAAAGTGACAGTGTCCCTTTACTAACTTTACTTCATTTTTAATACTATTTAGACTTGAAATGATGATGTACACCTTATATTTATTTGTTTTTGGGTTATACTAATACATTGTTGTGTTTTTTTTATTGCAGGGTGAAGAAAATATTTGGGGGGGCGTTTGCCCTGACGCCCCAATGGACGGGCCGCCCCTGGGTTAGGCTAGGAGGGTTAGGAGGTTAGGGTTAGGGCCGGCAAGGGATGTAGGCGCTTGGTGTTAGGGTCGGTAAGTGGTGTAGGGGGTTAGGGAGGGCAAGGGGGTTAGGGTCGATAACCCTGCCTCTCTTTAGGGAAGGGGCCCCAAACCTTTTTTTTCTTGCATCTGGGCCCTCCATTCTCTAGCACTGCCACTGAAGAAATGTACACATGTTTCTCTTGTAGCTCATTCACATAATTACAGTGATTTATAGATTTGCTAAGGCTCCCTAGCTACCTGACTTTAAGGACCACTGTAATGCATTTAAAAGTTTATCACATATGTTTGTTTGCTGGGCATATGCAATTACAAACTGTATGCAGTTTAAAATAAATAAAAGTTAAAATTTTGTCTTAGCTTTTAAACTGTCTGTTTTCTCCTCAATCAGAGCGGCATATCTCCTTCTACTTGTGTCATCAGGGGGTGTGGCCAGCTCTTCCTGTGTGCTGGAATTAAAATAAAGTCTAACCATAGCAGGTTCGAGATTGATCATGCTCAGTAAAGTGGGTGGGACTATGATGACTCATGCACTGTCACTGAACAGGGATTATGGGGCAGCTGCAAACAGGTTATAGTGGAGCTGCTACCTTTGTGTAGGCAGTGTGGGCAGAGCTTATGATGTCATGGGGCAGAACCAGTAACATAAGCACAGCCTGCTTCCAAGCTCCATGATAGTCCAACCCACAGCCAGAACTGCCCTTGCCCCCTGACAGACACATAGGAGGACATATGCAGCTCTGCTTGCCCAGAAAACCGACAGTTTAAAAGTTAAGCAATAATAATAACTTTCATGAATTTTAAACTGTATACTGTTTTTAGCCCATGTTCAGCAAACAAACATACACTTGTAAGTGAAGTACAGGGGTAATTTAAAGGGTCATTGAAGTCTTCTATATTTCACTATGAATGTAATATACCTATCTATCTATTTACTTTTGTATACTTTATTTTACTAAGAAATGCTTAAAGCTCTGTTTTTTATGCTTAAAATTATACAAATAGTTCCTAACTGGTTTCTCCCTGTGCAGCTCATGAAGACAGTGTACTTCTAAGTGCAGGAGTTGCACTGTCTCATTGTCTCATTTGTAACATTTTAAACAAGGTACTTGAGAAGGGTCAATGATAGGCTAATTTGAAACACAGCACTTCACACCCTGTGTGTTCATAAGCTGCATTAGCTACACAGGGTAGGCCCAAAGAGGTACAGAGTTTTTAAGCACCTCTTGATAATATAACGTACATACAAGTAAATAGGTAGGTATATTATGTTCATAGTGAGATCCAAAAACTTTCAATGTCCCTTTTATTTAAATGCCCATTTTCCTCTACAGCAGGGGGGTCCAAGCTCGGTCCTGCTGGGCCGCACACAGGTCTGTATATGTGCAAATCCCTGATTATTGCTTCTTCAGTCATCCCGATCCACTCACCGTGCACAGAAAGAAAATCCTCAAATCCAGGCCTGTGTGCGGCCAAGCAGGACCAAACACGGCACCCCTGCTCTACAATAAAGCATTCCAGAGATATTCAGCATTCACTGTGCAGATCCTTTATGCTAAAGAGTCGCTTGCGGCTCATAGTACTTGACAAGAGTGGGGAGGGGATCTAACTGCATAGTGATCTTAGGGGGGCATTATTTTGAGACAGACTATCTTAATCCTAAATAGTACGTAAAAACAGCTAACTAGTATTTGGAAGCTGCTCATTTGCATAAAAATACAACAGAAACAATGTTAATTATCACAGGAATTATTCACTTAAGAATAAAATGATCCGTTCAATATACAACTAGTTTTTCATGATTTTTAAGAATAACTTAAGCATAAATAAATAAAATGTACCATGAGAAGTACATTTCATACTCTGAACAACACAGCAGCCATGTTTCCTACATGCTTCAGTTCTGAGAGGATGATTTGTTACATTGAAGGAAGTAGGGCAGAGAGACTGAATGATATAGACTTTACTTTTCTCCCTTACTTAAGACCCCTTCTCATAACAGCAACCCTAAGACTCCATGCCTCTTCCCATAGCTGCTCCCCTTCCCTTACCTCCTGCCTGCGCAAAGCTCCTCTGCCTGCAGCATAGGTATATGATGCTCGCGCTCCACTGGCGACATCCTCTATGGGGGAGGAGGGGCTAGCATGGCTGAGGGGGCCCTGGAGGGGCTAAGGTGGGGGGCCCTTACACTACACTACAGAAAAAAAAATATATATATATATATATATATATATACACACACATATATACATGTACTATCTCTACAAAGCGGACAGTCCCTCTCAGCAGCCATCAACATCCACCCCCAGATAGCACCTACTACTCTTAGCATCCCTACATCTCACCCAGTGCTTATCAGCAGCCATCCCTGTTAGCATCTATCCCCACGCAGCACCCTACTCCTCTCAGCACCCACCTTACATAGCACTCATCCCTATCTCCTTTGCTTCCCCCTCACAGAATCCATCCCCCTGTACTTTGCTATCATCCTGCACTTTCACTCTCTCACCTCTTCCCTGATACACATACTCAGCATGCTGAACTACTCCACACTGCCACCTCTTGGATTTTCAGTAGAAATTTTATTTTTTAAACCGTCACGAACCAATTGTGCAGCGGGGGGCATGTGCAGCCAAGGAGGCCCATGGGGGGTGGTGGCGTGTTGGGGCCTGCTTACTGCTATACCACTCCTGGTTACCGCTATAAAAACCTGTGGCCACAGTGGAGGTATGTGTAGTTCTGAAACCTCAAGAATACCACTAAGAGTAGCCTGCTTGCCACACTGACTGTAAATAATTTTTTTTGTGTTGATACTTTAATAGAGGATGAGCATTTAAAATGTATGTTGATATAACGTATATTGTTCTAAAGTATGAGCATTTTTTTTTGTTTCAGTTGCTGAAATGTAAATAGTTTTTTTCTAAGCCACTGATCCAAGCCTACTCTAAATAATATTTATTAATTGATTTATATATTGAATTATTTATTTATTTCACAATCTTCCAATAATAAAATAAAAATTTCTGACGAATATTCCAAAAGTATGTACTATGACTAAACGACAAAATAAGCATCTAAAATGCCAAATAAATGACTGGACAGGATAGTGAAGCAGAAATAACTGGATTCTTCTGGGTTTTTTCACTTCTGAAAAATGATAAGAAAAACTACATTCTGCTGCCAAAAAATGTGAACCTTGCTGTTTGCTAAATAAGCAGAACTGTTCTGTTTGACATATGGAAAGTAATATTGTGCTTCTATTCTTATCAGCGCTTATGCATTGAATTCAGGATACGGCTATGCAAGATAGATGTTGAAATGGTGCTTTCACTAAATAACCCGCTCCATCGTCCAACCATTGCTTGTTAGTGACCCAGTCTTGGAGCTGTGCCTGTAGAAAAAAAACAGCCAATATTAGGCTATGGTTATAGAGAACAAATAAGAATCTAAACAGTGCTTCCATTTGACAGTATTATTTAGAAGCCAATAAAGATTTTAAAAATCCTATATCAGTAGTGTTTATCTGTAGTGTTATATACAACCTGATATCTTCTTTTTAAATACTAGGAAATACAAGAACAAGTTGCAATGTCTGTTGTAAACCAATATCTATTAAAAGCAATTCATATGCAATAAATGTGATGAGATATCATGATTAAAAACAATGGTCACTTCCTCCCTAGGGAGGTATGTGGCCTAACCGGTAGCGCTCGCATAACCACTCTAATGTGACTTCTGAATAATGGTAATCAAAAAATTGGCATAAACCAAAACTCTATAGCCCAGTAGTAGCACTTAAAGGTAGTACAGCTGGCAGTGCAATAACCCAGATCCTAGGTACTCTAAAAATACAAAAATTGCCTTTAAGAACAAGAAAAAAATCTCTGGTGGTATATATCACATATAATAGTTGTTAAACTGGGATTCGCCATCACGCTTACGACAAATCGCAGTTTGACAACTACGATTGCGACACCGCAACCCCCACACATGTGCATTGCGCGGCGGGGCGCTCATCGCAACGTCAGTAAAGTAGAGGGGGAGAGGCTCCCATTGTGTGGCAAACAGCATTGCCAGGCTTTAAATGTTATTGATGGGCAAGTTGCTAGTAAATAAATAAACCAGAAATAGTCTCTATCGTTATAATATTTTGCCGATCCTCAGTAATCCAAATGGAGAACAATACTCACTGTCCATGAAATAGGTAAATGTCCAGACAATCTGACCTGAGGAGTCCGTGGTAGTATAGTCCACTTGAACTTGTCGTGCCTCTATCTCGTCTTCCTTAGTGGGTAGATGGCAAAACTCCTAAACGTCGTCTCCGTGTATCCAATAGAGCACAGAAACCAAGCAGCTTCTTAGGTAGAAACACTGTTCACCAGTGTTTCTCAACATGTAAAAAAAGAGAGCTGTAGGGAAAGAAAGAAGCACCCAAAGGTCCTGATGGTGCAGTACAATAAGGATATAACAAAAGACAAACATCCAAAAATAACCAATTACACTCACATTTGGGACCCTCAATCAAAAAAGTATAGATTTTGCATAGTGATCCATGGACTCTCCGCCAGCTTCTCCTAAATCCCTCCCTACAAATAATATATTAGACAAATAAAATACAAGATATAAAGCAAATAAAAATGCAAAGCTGTAAATAAGGTCAAATGCCCCAATAGGGTCTTTCTCAATGATTAATTACCAGATCTACTAATAAGAGTTATATACAGCCCTATTAAATTCCAGCCCCGTAACTGCAACGGCTGCGGGCTTGAAATTCTTCTGTGTTACGGTGCAAAAGGAGAGGTATTTCTACCAGTACCCTGAGTACTTGAAGTATTGTGTGCACTACGCTGCATCCCCCTTAACCACTTCATTGCTCCAGATGACTAGACTGGAGGGAGGAATTTAGGAGAAGCTGGCCGAAAGTCCATGAATTACTATTCAAACACTATAGTTACCTCATTTTTATTAGTGGTCCCAAATGTGAGTGTAATTGCTTACCATTTTTTTCTTTTTGGATATTTGTCTTTTGTTATATCCAATAAATCCTTATTGTACTGCAGCATCAGGACCTTTGTGCACTTCTTTCCTTACCTACACCTGTCTATTTTACATGTTGAGATATCATGATTATTAACATTAGTATAGCAAAACAATAAATGATGTATCATATTATTATACATTTTTAATAATATATTTTAAATCGACTCTGTCACCCCAAAATCAAGTTGTTTTTTGTGATGTTATTCTAAAAGAGCATGAAAAACTGGCTGTACTTTATATTATAATTTTTTTCCTAAAGTAAGTCAATTCGGGGAAATTTCCATGTTTTTGTTGCTGCATCTATATGTAAATGAGGGTCTCATTATTAATAATTAGCTTAGTCTATTTTATCGTTCCTGTAGTGTTCAAAATACCAATATTTTCTGGTAGTTAGACCCCTCTCCCATTCTTATGAAGTACTGTGAGCCACTTATTAGCATAGAGGAGCTCCAAAATCAAATCTAAATATTTAATTAATGATTTACTGTAGTGATAAAAACTGATAATACAACATAAAGTTAGTTTTTAATGCTATTTAAAATGAAATCAACTTCTTGTTGTTGGGGTAACAATGTCTCTTTAATGATGCAGTGATAAATTATCATCATAGAAATTAAATAATAAATTAATACTTAAAATGTCTGAAGAACAAGACAGAACTTGCCTTTTAAAAAAAGAGAAAAGCAACATGGTTGGCAATGATTTCGTTCTGTATTTAATATATATAATACAAATGTAGGACCACAAAAGTTCCCCATATGTCCTTTGCACCATTAGATAGATGGTGAAAAAACATGTAAGCAAGTGGAAAAAGTGCTTTATTTTTTTAAATTGATGCTGAATTTATGGAGTTATGATCAATTGGTAGAGGAATCGAACGAACCCATGAATTACCAATGAAAAACATACCTTTAAAGCAAACTACTTGCCACCATACTCTATTAAATATAGTGTGGATCTATAATACAATGTTTAAAAGTTACATAACCTAGTCTTATTATTTATGCAGGTTCTTGTGGGACGGCTTCAGGTGCTAAACTAAAACAATATCGAAGTCAATTCTTGGTCAATTATAAAAATGTAAAAAAAAATTATATGATTTTCCACAATCTAAATGATGGTTCAGAGTACATATGGCAACTTTTGTGGTAATGTTAAGGTCACTACATTGTGTTGGACATTAAAGATTCATACTGAATAGAATGTAGAATAAATATCATCAATATGTTATATATTGTTAGCACTATTAAATTCCAGCTGCGTAAATATGAGATTAGAACTTAAGCCCTACGTGCCTCAAATTTGACAAAGTTACGTTAATTAAACCTGCTGCGAGGAACGTGAGAGACGCAGCACGGCTGACCATCATGGCACGTGAAAGCCTGCGATATAATCTTCCCCACATCATCATTTGCCACAGGAGGCTCGAAAGGGACCTCTGCGTCACTTCTAATTAGAAGCCCTGCCGTGGGGGGTATTCCAAGTACCACCCGGCACCTAAAATGAACCCCCCTATGCTGTGGGCCCTGTACCCCCTTATCAATCCATGCAGCGGGGGGCTCGATTGGACCCCCGCTGCATTTAAAAAAGGTAGATAGTGCCCGCGGCACACTATTGGCAAATCCCGGCCGCAGGGGTACTGTAAGTGCCCCCGCGGCACCTAACATTTAACCCCCCTCTATGTTGGGGGTCCCCATCAGGACGTCCACATATTAACCATTGCATCGGGGTCCTGATCGGATACAGAGCCCCATGAGCCCTTAATTAACCATATCACTCATGGGGCTCTATACAGAGCGCCATGAACTCTTAAATAACCTCATCACTCATGGGGCTCTATACAGAGCCCCATGAGACCTTATTTAACCCTATCACTCATGGTGCTCTATACAGAGCCCCATGAGCCATTAATTAACCCCATTAGTCTCACAAGGGTCTATACAGACCCTTATGGGACACTAATTAACCCCTATATAACACTATAAGTGCCATGAGGCTCCTCCAGGGCCCTCATGACACAAAGTCTAAGCACTACACTACTCTATTAGCCCTAACTATACCCTATTAACCATTTAAACCTAACAAGGCCCCATTACCCATACTAAACCCTGTTAACCCTGTCTGGACCCTAAAACCCTAACTGGGCCTATCTAACCCCATCTAAATCTATTTAACCCTAACTGGACCTATCTAACTATATCTGAGCCTATTTAACCCCATCTAGACCTATTTAACCCTAACTGGGCCTATCTAACCCTATTTGGGCCTATTTAATCCCATCTAGACCTATTTAACCATAACTGGGCCTATTTAACCCTATCTGGACCTATTTAACCCTATCTAGACCTATTTAACCCTAACTGGGGCTATCTAACCCTATCTGGGACAATTTAACCCCATTTAAACCTATTTAACCCCTTCTAGTCCTATGTAAGCCTATATGGTCCTATTTAACCTTAATTGGGCCTATTTAACCCCAAATATCCCCAGTAAACTCCATCTTACCCTACCTTATTAACCCTTAAACTACCTACCCAACTTGTACCCTACACTATTAACCCCTAATAAAATTCCTATTACCCCACTAATTACAGAAGAAAAAAAAACACCCCTATATCCCATTCTGATTGGCTCCCACCTTGTCGCCTTCTGATTGGCTGCAATTTGATTGCAATTTGATTCAGCGCAATGTCGATTATTCTACTGGAAGAAGCGCTAGAAGCCTCATCAGCATCGGGGGAACTCCTCCAGGGAGGAGCTCCATTCGTTTTTTTTTTAGGGCCCAGCCGGAGAAGACAAGAAGACAACACGTGGAAAGGTAAGTTTAATATATAGTATGTTCATGGTTTTTTATGTTGTGTTCGTTCTTTACTAATGTTATGTTTCTTTTATTCAAGCGGCCAAGCCGGAGGGTACTGCAAGAAGGACAGGGACATTGCGGAAAGGTAAGTTTGATATTTAGAATGTTTATTTTCTTATGTTGTGTTTATTCTTGACTCATTTTATGTTTCTTTTGTTCCTGATAGTGCAGCCTTTGGCAAGAACACTGTTGTAGCAGAAGGGACCTCTGGCCAAGGTAAGTGGTCTTATTTATTCTATTTTAGGTTTAGGTCTATTTAGTTAGGGGGGTTACTGTTTTTAGTTAGGGGATTAATGTATTGTATTTAGGGGTTAATTGATTGTAGTTAGGGGTTCATGTGTATGTAGTTAGGGGTTAATGTTGAATGTAGTTAGGGGCTAACTACAGCTAATCAGAAGGTGCAGATGCCTTCAGCTAATCAACCCTGTGGGGTGTATCCCATACTGATTGGCTGAAGGCAATAGTGTCTTCTGATTGGTTTAGAAAAGATTGGCAGGTCCATCAGCAAATCAGAATGGGATATAGGGGTGTTTTCTTCCTGCTGTAATTAGTGGGGTAATAGGGATTTTATTAGAGGTTTAATAGAGTAGAAGGGGGGGGGTAATAGTGTAGGGTAGGAGTTGAGTAGGTAGTGTAAGGGTTAATAGAGTAGGGTAGGATGGAGTGTACTGCGAACATTTGGGGTTAAATAGGCCCAGATAGGGTTAAATAGGACTAGATAGGCTTACACAGTACTAGACAGAGTTAAATGGGTCTAGATGAAGTTAAATAGACCCAGACAGGGTTAGATAGTCCCAGTTAGGGTTAAATAGGTCTAAATAGGATTTAATAGGCCCAGATAGGGTTAGACAGGCCCAGTTAGGGTTATTGGGTCCAGGTAGGGTTAACGGGTTTAGTGTGGGTTAATGAGGCCTAGTTAGGGTTAAGGGGTTAATGTGTTATAGTTAGGGTTAATGGTGTAGTGTGTTGCTTAGACTTTGTGTCATGAGGGTCCTGGAGGACCCTCAATGCACTTATTGTGTTATTATAGGGGTTAATTAGTGTCACATAAGGGAATGTATAGACCCTTATGAGACTAAGGGGGTTAATTAAGGGCTCATGTGGCTGTGTATAGAGATCCATGAGTGATGGGGTTAATTTTAGGTGCCTTGGAGGATATTTACAGTACCCCCGCGGCAAGGGTTAATATTTTATTTAGAGAAGGTCCTTGCAGAACCTTTAAGTCCTTTAAGGACCCGCAGGACCTCCACTGCAAGGGTCAATATGGAGACACTGCATAGAGGGTTTCATGGCTCACTTGGCAGTCATCTGGGACTTGGACAGATGTCTGTCACAGACTGTTGACACAAGAGACGATACCTGGGGGTTTGGGGCTCCCAGACACCCTGTTATACTGTTATAAGGTTATATTGTTATTTTGTGGTATTATAAGTTTACCCCTTAGCATATCCCCATCCCTTCCATGTTTAGGCTCATTGTAATGAGTGTCATGTGAGGGAGCTGGTGGGATGTGTTGGTTCTATGTGTGTGAAACATTGTGTGTTGTATTTGTAAATATGAATGTATGTTATTATATTAGTAGGTTATTAAATTGTAGAGGGGAAGACGTTGAATACAGGCAAGCCTCCTTTTGTTCCCAAAGACCTGTTAATCCCATTAGCTAAGTATCCAGCATAGAACTAACAATGGGAAGCTCACAGCTGGAGAGCAGACAGGCAGGCGCCCAGAAACAATGGGATGGCCTGAAGGCTTCTCAGCCTTCATAGCATGGGCACAGGAGAGTAAAAGACATGCTTTGCCCTGGACATTCAAAGCCCAAATTAATTAGTTGGCCTCGCCTAGTCGGCGGACCTGGGAGGGGACTATTGGTTCACGCACAGTTCCCCTTCATGATTGGCCAGACGTCATTTGGGGCTGGATAACGGTAGCCACTTCCCCCATTCTTGTGTGATGTGGTTAAATATGCTGTTCTAAAATAAAACATGGTTCATAATTTTCATCAAGACTTTGTGTGCAGGTGTATTATTGACCCAAGGGCATATGCTGGCAGAGGAGATCGTTTCTGACTCCCTACCAAGGTTTTCCCAGGCACACTACCTTAAGCTGGGACTTATGCTCTTGCATCCGCAAAGAAGGTCCATTGGTCTGAGTCACCCAAATCTTAGGTCTAAAACCTACAGGAGATAAGAGGACTAGGATCCTCTATACTCCATCATCATTGTAGGTTGTGACAATTGGTGGCATTGGTGAGAGACTCTACAGAAATACCAAGAATGGAACAGACGGATATCACCAAAGAAGCAACAAGACGGTTTAAAGCAGCCAGGCACTTATACCCCAGTAAGATGACCGCACAAGAGGTGTCCAACGTACTAGACCAGCATTACCAGAGAATCTGGCAGGAGCGCACTGGGGAGCGGGATCAAGCTCAGCAAAGGCTTGGTTGCCGCACAGAGGAATTGCCAGCACGAGTTAAGATGGCATACCAGAACTTTAAGAAGTTCCAGGATGGTATGGACAATATGGACGAATTCCTTCAGGAGTTTGAGCAGCAATGTGGGGTCCAAGATATTCCCTATGGAGAATGGGCCAAATTGCTGCTGAACAAGTTAACAGGAAGGGCCAGTGCGGCATGTGGAGCCCTTCCACGAGAACAAGCCCAGGATTATAAATATTTGTGCACTGTGTTGCTGAGCAGATATACTGTGACGCCTGAGACATTTTTGGATAGATTCAGGGGCACCACCAAAGGACCAGCAGACACTCATGTGGAGGTTATGTGCAGGTTAAGGCGAGCTTGTACCCAGTGGTGGTCTACACAAGGAGCCATCACAGCCGAACAGATATTGGAAGTGGTACTGATGGAACAATTCCTGAACATTTGCTCCTCAGAAGTAGGTGAATGGTTGCAAGATCAAAAACCGACCACTGCAGACCAAGCAGCTGCGCTGGCAGATCGGTTTATCAGCACCAGGGCCAAAAGAGTGTCCCAAGGAACAAAACCTAGCCTAAATACGGGTAGGGGCCCCAGAGAGGTGGTGCCAGCACGATCAGCTCCTGAGATGTGTAATGCGCCCTGGGCACGGCCTGTAAAAACATCTGACCACAGGGGTACCAAGTCCCAGCCTGCTCCCAGGACACAATGGGGGACCAAACCAATGAGCTCAGAATGCTACAACTGCAACCAACAAGGTCACTTTGCTAAGGATTGTCCTCAGGCACCCAAAAACTCTAGAGGACCTGCCCACCGCCATGTATATTATTTGGGGGAGTGGACTGAGGGGCCGGCGAGCTCCAACGCAGCTCTTTGGGAGCCAGAAGCAGAGGGAGGATATTCAGGGGTCTATACTGTAAGGAACCCGCAGAAGCTGTCTGGAGAACAACATAGGCAAGCCGTGTGGTTACAAGGACGCCAAGCCACTGGCTACCGTGACTCTGGATCAGCAGTCACAGTAGTCCTACCCAAATGGGTACGCCCTACAGATTCTATCCGAAAGGAAATGTGGGTGATGGTAGCAGGAGGAGAACAGTTAACCATCCCCATGGCTCGCGTTAATTTGGACTGGGGCATGGGGAACCAAAGCAAGGAAGTAGGAGTCATGGATAGGCTCCCCGCGGATGTTTTACTGGGCAATGATTTGGGCCACATGACGAGCCAATATGTACAGCCCATTACCAGAGCTCAAGCCAAGAGCACCCACCCTGGAGAGGCATACCAGGAGCAGAGGGGATACCCAAGACCTGAGGTAAGTCCATTGCTTGCTAATACATTAACTTTAGGATGGGCCAAGGGAGAGGAGATCAGGGCAGTTCTGCAGAAAGACGAGACTTTGGCTGGTTTAAGGGACAGGGCAGCACAAGGCAAAGGAGTGGATGACCTATACAGCGTTATCTGGGATAAGGGGTTGTTATATAGGGTCAAGGTACCTATAAATAATGAGGTAGGCAGAGAACCCAGGAAACAATTAGTGGTTCCCCAGCTATATAGGGGCAAGGTGCTACAAGTAGCACATGAAATACCCCTGGGAGGGCACTTAGGGGAGAAGAAAACCCGGAGTAGAGTGAAAGAGATATTTTTCTGGCCAGGGTTGGATAAGGATGTAAAGGAGTTTTGTCATTCTTGTGATGCCTGCCAAAGGAACAGGCCTCTCAAGAAGAACAGCAGGGCCAAGTTACAGTTTCTCCCAGTAATGGAAGAACCCTTCCAGAGGGTAGCTGTGGACATCATTGGGCCCCTAGCTAGAGCCAGTAGAACGGGGAAGCAGTATATCCTTACCCTGGTAGATTATGCCACTAGGTACCCTGAGGCAGTAGCCTTGTCCAATATAACCGCTCCAAAGGTAGCAGACGCCTTGGTGACTATATTCACCAGAACAGGGTTTCCCCATGAGATTTTATCCGATCAAGGCCCACAATTTATGGCCAAAGTCACGGAACAGCTATGGGCCACGTGTGACGTTAAGCATATTACCTCTTCCCCCTACCATCCCCAGACTAATGGTCTATGCGAGCGGTTCAATGGGACTCTTAAACATATGATACGCACTTTTACAGACCAGGAACCAGACTGGGAACGGTTGTTGCCATGTTTACTGTTCGCCTATAGAGAGGTACCCCAGGAGTCTACAGGGCACTCCCCCTTTGAACTCCTGTATGGGAGACATGTGAGAGGACCCTTACGCATAATTAGGGAAACATGGGAAGGGGAGTATAGGCAGCAACCCATACCAGTGGCCACCTATGTACTAGCCTTCAGAGAGAACATGTCCAGACTAACTGGAATAGTCAGCCAAAACATGAGGAAAGCCCAGCAGAGGGATCAGAAATACTACAAGGCAGGGACCAGTGATAGAATTCTGGAAGAGGGAACGAAGGTGCTTATGCTGGAACCTCACCCCCAGAATAAATTACAGTCCCAGTGGGTAGGGCCTTACACAATCAGCCAGAAAGTGGGGAACAAGGCCTATGTAGTAATGATAGACCCGGATAGGGCCATCACCAGAGTTGCCCATATAAACAGACTTAAGGTGTACGTTCAGAGAGCAGCTCACCTATTAGCTATTTGTAGGGCCACAGAGGACGAACCAGAAGAGGGACAGATCCCAGATATGCTAAACAAAGCAGACCAGGATACAGTAGGAGAAAGTATTCAGCAGACCCTGGAATTAGACGCAGAGCAGAAAGAGCAGCTGTCCAACAGCTTAAAACCCTTCCACTCCCTGTTCACCACCAAGCCAGGGTGTACCCCCTTAGCTGTCCACCCAGTAGTAACCGGGGAATGTGCCCCCTTAAAGCAACACCCCTACAGGGTAACAGAGGCAGTTAGGGCCAACATTCAGGCAGAATTACGCACTATGCTACAGTTGGGAGTGATAGAAGAATCCAGTAGTCCCTGGGCATCTCCAGTGGTATTGGTGCCCAAAAAAGATGGAACCACTCGTTTTTGCGTGGATTACCGTAGACTGAACGATAAAACCAAAACAGATGCCTACCCTGTTCCACGCATGGACGAGTTGTTGGACCGGCTAGGTACTGCCAAATATTTAACCACTTTAGATCTCTCTAAAGGATATTGGCAGATCCCTTTAAAAGAGACTGCAAAGGAGAAGTCTGCCTTTATCACCCCCTTTGGACTCTTCCAGTTTAAAGTAATGCCATTTGGGATGAAAAATGCTCCTTCTACCTTCCAGAGACTAGTGGACACATTGTTGCAAGGGCACCAAGAGTATGCCCAGGCCTACCTGGATGATATAGCCATTTTTAGCCAGACTTGGGAGGACCATATAAGGCACATTAGCCAAATTATGCAGGCAATTCACCAAGCTAAGTTGACCATAAGACCTGACAAATGTCAATGGGCTAGAGCAGAAGTGCAATACCTAGGTCATTGGGTGGGGAATGGGAAGTTAAGACCCGAACCAGCCAAGGTAGAGGGAATAGCAGCTTGGCCCACCCCTAAAACTAAGAAGCAGGTGATGGCTTTCCTAGGTACTACTGGGTATTACCGAAAATGTATTCCGGATTTCAGCAGCACAGCCAAACCCCTGACGGATCTCACCAAGAAGAAGCTACCCCGGGAAGTGAATTGGACTTCTGCATGCCAGTTGGCTTTCCAAACACTGAAGGATGCTCTGACCTGCTCCCCAGTCCTGGCTGCCCCAGACTATAACCGTCCTTTCGTGGTACAGACTGATGCCTCCATGTATGGCATAGGGGCAGTATTGAGTCAGCCAGACAACCAGGGAGTTGAGCACCCAGTGGCCTACATTAGTAGGAAACTACTGCAACGAGAAACAGCCTATGCAACTATAGAAAAGGAATGTTTAGCAGTAGTCTGGGCTCTACGCAAACTACAGCACTACCTGTACGGAAGACAGTTCACAGTCACCACAGACCATAACCCTCTTTGTTGGTTATCTAAAGTGGCTGGAGAGAATGGCCGACTACTGAGGTGGAGTTTAGCCCTACAAACTTTTAATTTTACGGTGCAACACCGCAAAGGGAAATTCCACCAGAACGCAGATGGATTGTCGCGGCAACTAGAGCCCTGACTGTCAGTCCAGATAGGCATCCTGGAGTACAGGATACCTACATCTGTACTTGGGGGGGTAATTGTCATGGCTCACTTGGCAGTCATCTGGGACTTGGACAGATGTCTGTCACAGACTGTTGACACAAGAGACGATACCTGGGGGTTTGGGGCTCCCAGACACCCTGTTATACTGTTATAAGGTTATATTGTTATTTTGTGGTATTATAAGTTTACCCCTTAGCATATCCCCATCCCTTCCATGTTTAGGCTCATTGTAATGGGTGTCATGTGAGGGAGCTGGTGGGATGTGTTGGTTCTATGTGTGTGAAACATTGTGTGTTGTATTTGTAAATATGAATGTATGTTATTATATTAGTAGGTTATTATATTGTAGAGGGGAAGACGTTGAATACAGGCAAGCCTCCTTTTGTTCCCAAAGACCTGTTAATCCCATTAGCTAAGTATCCAGCATAGAACTAACAATGGGAAGCTCACAGCTGGAGAGCTTCTCAGCCTTCATAGCATGGGCACAGGAGAGTAAAAGACATGCTTTGCCCTGGACATTCAAAGCCCAAATTAATTAGTTGGCCTCGCCTAGTGGGCGGACCTGGGAGGGGACTATTGGTTCACGCACAGTTCCCCTTCATGATTGGCCAGACGTCATTTGGGGCTGGATAACGGTAGCCACTTCCCCCATTCTTGTGTGATGTGGTTAAATATGCTGTTCTAAAATAAAACATGGTTCATAATTTTCATCAAGACTTTGTGTGCAGGTGTATTATTGACCCAAGGGCATATGCTGGCAGAGGAGATCGTTTCTGACTCCCTACCAAGGTTTTCCCAGGCACACTACCTTAAGCTGGGACTTATGCTCTTGCATCCGCAAAGAAGGTCCATTGGTCTGAGTCACCCAAATCTTAGGTCTAAAACCTACAGGAGATAAGAGGACTAGGATCCTCTATACTCCATCATCATTGTAGGTTGTGACAGAGGGGGGTTAATGTTAGCTGCTGCGGGGTACTTTCAGTACCCCCGCAGCCGGGATTGGCTAATAGTGTGCCGCAAGCCCTTTAAGGACCCGCGGCAGGAATTTGGAGATCTGGAGATGTATTTAGGGAGCAGGGGGAAGCATTAGATGCCGGAGTCAGGCTGCTCCTGTAGCTCTTCCTTCCTCTCTCACCCCTGTGTCTTTTCCCCCACTCCCTCATTTCTCACCCCTGTGTCTCTTTCCCTCCTCTGCCTCCCCCTGAGTCTCTTCTCTCCCTCTCCCGCCCCCTGTGTCTCTTCCCTCCCACTCCCTAACCTGTATCTCTTACCCCCTCTCTCCCCTGTCTCTCTTTGCCCTGCTTTAGCACCCCTGTGTCTCTTTCCACCCCTTCTCTCACCCCTGTGTCTCTTTCCCCCTACTCTCTCCCTATGTGTCTTTCCCCCCTCTCCCCATTACTCACCCCTGTGTCTCCTACCCCCTCCCTCTCCTCTGTATCTTTTTGGCCCCTCTCCTGTGTCTCTCCCCGCACTCCCTCCCCTGTGTCTCTTTCCCGGTCTCTCTCCTCTGTGTCTATTTCCTCCCTCTCCTTCCCCTGGGTCTCTTTGCCCCTCTCCCTCCTCTGTGTCTCTTTCCCCCCTCTCCCTCCCCTGGGTCTACCCCCCCTCTACCTCCTGTGTCTCTTCCCCCCTCTTCCTCTCCTGTGTCTCTTCCCCCCTCTTCCTCTCCTGTGTCTCTTCCCCCTCCACCATTTTTCACCCCTGGGTCTTCCCCCCCCTCTCACCCATTTCTCACCACTGTGCCTCCTGGGGTGAGCGGCTCCCCCGCGCCGGGCCTCTTCCACCTCGCTCCTCTGTCGCCTCTGAGTTGGGTTTGGCTCCTCAGAGTTCTTGGCTTGCTGTGCCAGGCCTGGGTATGGCTGCACACAGGCAGTGTGGCTCCCATCACTGGGCCTGGCCCATGTTCAGTTTGATGAGCTCGAGCAGGGAGAGCAGAGGAGCCCCGAGAAAGGGAGTGAGAGAAGGAGGAGGAAGGGCTGTCACACAGGGCTTGGCTGCGGGCTCCCAGCCGGGCTCGGCTAGTGTTGATGGGGAATGCTCTGACTACAGCTCCCGGTGCTGCTGTAGTGCTACCGGTTCTCGGGGTGCAGTACCCCCCTCCATGTGCCTAGCCCGGCAGCAGCAGCCTGCAGAACTCGGATCACCTACTGCGCCACTGGCTGCAATGAGTGCCTTCGGAGCTCATTGCAGCCTAAGTACAGCCTAAGGGCTGTGCTGCTGTCGAGTCTCGCTTCGCCAGGGACGCAACTGCATGACCACCATCGCAAACATCACCAACATCGCAAGATCCACAACTATATACTGTATGTGATATGTGTTTGTATGTATGTATGCATTACCTGCTTCATCAGAAACTAGATTCCAACTCTACACTGGGTTCTCTGGCATGGATAACTACAACCGTTGTCAATAAAATACCTCACAACTGTCCCATCTTATTCTTCTGCACACTTTGGATCCTATTCTGTTGCCCAATTCAAAAATGTATACACACGTAAAAAACTTGATATGTGTTCCTGCTATTATGTTATTTAATGAACCTTAATGGCACTTTAACAATGCCTAATATGTTTAGCAAAAACATCCCTTGGGGAAAGGCAGCGAGTATCTTCACAACAAGCTCTTAGTTGTGCAAATGTACAATATGATCATGAAACAATTGTCATATTAATTTAAAAAAAAAAACTGCAGTATAAAAGGATCGTTATTCCTTGTATTAGATACTTGCGGAATAAAAAGTTTAAGTAGATGTAAATATAAGATTTAAGAAGCATCCTATATTCGATGCATAAACTACAAAGTTGATGACTGGATCTGAATAATTCAAAAGGTTACTAAAGATTTCCATGTATTTAAAGGACCGTTGTGGTCTTGGTTAAAAACTCCTATTATGGGAAGTATGTAACAAGCTAACAACATTAATAGCTATGTAAGTCATGAACATAAAACCAATCTTAGATTAAATGTTTTCGAAAAACATGTTTAAAATATTACAAAATATAATTTTATTCACCAGATATTCAATGTTTCACAGTTTGGTAATACAAACTTGAAACATATTAACATTCAGTGACACAAGCAGAGATAGATATTGATATAAAAAATCAAGGTATAAACTGTCATATTCACTAAAACTTGTCTCTTCTGATTCTCTACCCACTTGGCTAGATGTATTCTCCGTTTTTTTATATGTCATTCTTCATATCTTTTCACTCATTAAATTATTTATATTAGTTGGTATTCATATTTCTTGGACTTAGTATGGAAATTATTTTTTAATTAGATGAAGGAGATAAATATTTTTGAATTTTACCAGATTTTAAGAATTACTGAATTGGTAACTCATATTGATTATTTCCTTCTAAGGACGATTAATCAATAATATTTCTGCTCTAATTAAGGTAAACCCAAATAATACTTTATACTGAATGTTGTTTATACTTTATAGATCTCAAACTAAAATGTCAATTTAGGAGTAGGCATATGACATTCTTTATGCAGCAAATTAATTTTCTTATATTCTTGACCTCTTTTTCTATTTGTCTTAGGGAATCACATTGACTCTTTACTTGAGTTGAAGGTCAATAATTACTTTTTATAAATCACTGTACATGAATATAACCACTACTATTTTTGCTGATATCAAACTAATATCTCGCTATAAATAATATAGCACTTTATAAACTCAGAACTACACTGAGAAGACAGGTGATTGACATAAATCTGTGTATAAGCCAAACACAGAATATACATATATCTTTTATTTAAAAATGACTTTGAAAAATGCCATATTTTTCTATTAACCTCTATACTTATTAAGTGGATGTTATGGATACTACATTTCTACCATCCTTATTTCAATGTCCTTGTATTCGCACTATGAAAAATCAGTACACCGTGATCACATTTTTTATAATTGATGCTGCAATTTGCATATACATTTTAAAAGGAGGAAGGGACATACTTAGATGTTATAATTTTCTTCCAATGGTACTCCTATCTCATTTGACTGATAGTTAATTATTTGTTTCCCAAATTGCCCTATGGAACAGGCCAACACATGCTATGACTAAAGAAATACGAAAAAAATGGCGTTCTCATTAAGGCCATTGGGAGTTACGGTATTTAAAGTGGTAATCCAACGGTTAGTAGTTCTTGTTCTACATGCCCTTTTCTTATACCCAAATTTATCTTCTGCAATATCCAACATTTTATCAAAGGTTGAGAGTTGTGTCTTAAGAAAAAGTGTTTGGCTACTGAAGTGAGTCTTTTGCACTATTTCTTATATTGCTTAGATGTTCACCTAATCTTCGTCTTGTTTCTCTTGTGGTGATACCCACCTACTTCAAATGGCAAGGGCACTCCAAACAATAAACAACATTAGAATTTGTGCAGTTAGAGAATCTTTGTTTTTTATTGTGTGTCCTTGTCTGTTACGTCATTAATCCTGGTCATATATTTGCAAAAGTTGCAGTAACTGCTACCATAGGTGCTGTGTGGCGAAGATTCTATAGTTTTATTTTTCCTTTGAAAATGACTATTGATCAATTGGTCTCGTAATGTCTTTGACCTTCTCCATCCAATCTCTATTTTGTCCCCTATCAGAGTATTCAGAACGTCATCAATTGTAATGATATGTGTATACCTGTTGTTGTTGTAGTAGTAGTAATCTCTTTCCACTGCTGATTGAAAGTTCCTATAAATTTTGCTGTTTGTAAAGTTTTTGGTCGATTCTTGGGGGCCAGCAGTTCTTTTCTAGATGTATATAAAGCTCAATGATATGTTGTTGTTTTTAAAATTTCATGGCTATATCCTCTTTGGCGTAGTCTGTTGATTAATTCTTTGGATCTTTGTTTGAAAATACCCACTTCCGAATGATTTTCTCCGAATTTGTAAAAACTCCCCAATTGGTAATGTTTTGTTTGTAGCCGGGGAGTGTGAACTTTGATAGTGTAATGTGCTGTTAGTGGCTGTGGGTTTTCGAAAGATGTCTGTATTCAGAATGCCTTTGGAGTCTTTAGAGATGTATAAGATAAAGGTGTATAATTGTGAAAATTGGAAACACAATACGAGGTGGATGATGATGTTTTTATGTTTTTAATAAATGCATTTTGTTTATTTAAAATAAATGAAACATTAATAAAAATGTTGTAATTTATATTTAAAGATTTCCAATTTATATTTTTGATGGGGATTTAACTGATGAAAAATATGGTGTATTTTCTTTCCTCATGTTTCAATAAGGTTTAAAGTACAACATATCCAGCTGTCAAAATGTATGCCCCAAATAAGCATTAAAACAGAATTTGAAAGAAAGTGCTGAAAATAATTCAAAAGTTTAGCAAAGGAATGTATTAATATGTGGGGTTTCTAGCAATGTTATAGACCCATTTGTAGATAAAATTAAAGACAATACCATCACCTCTCTAGAAATGTAATTCAGTTAGCCAATAATTTTAAGCAGTGTCTTATAACAATATCAATTGGATTATATATGGAGATTTTAAAACAAACCTCTGTCAGAAACACCTTCTAAGAAAAAAATATTTTTTAAAATGTGTTTTATTCTTTAATATCACTTACACAATATTTTCATTTAAGACAACATTACTGATACTATTTTTACACTGATCAAACAGTTTTCTTTTTATATTATTGTGTGTAAGAAAGGAAAATAACTGTTGTCAGACTTTATCAAAAGACAAATTATAGAAATAATTTGTTATTACAATAACCCTCATGTTTATAGACAATCTAACACTTAGCCAGCTGATATATTTTCAAAGAATTGTGGGTGATCTAGCAATGAAAAATAGCTTGTGTTCAGTTGCAGAAATAGTATTGCAACAAGACTATTCAGCTAGAAAAGTTGATGAACAGATGCATATTGTATTGAATATGGAATGTAAAGAACTAATACACATAATAAACAGCTGATGCTAGATTTCGAGGCTTGACTCAATGATATCACTTAAATAGAGATAGTTGGAATGAAGTTCTCTATAGTGGTCTTTCAAGATTGCATTCCTGTGTTGGCCAGGACGATGCCAAAAATATAGTTTTGAGTAGTTGAAAATCAAAAAACTAGGAAGAATCTCTAGATAGAGTAGAGAAAATATTAAGGACAGATATGGTTTTGCTATGAAAAAGAAGGCAATATATTCCCTCTTGAGTTTCATCATGATAGATAATATTTTACTTAGCAGACATTTACACACATTAAGAACCAAGTAATAGGGGACAGAATTAAGAAGAGTGAATTAGAAACGAGGGATGTGAAGATTTTCGAAGATCTCTGGCAAAATGATGAGTGCACTACAGGAAGAAGTGAAAAAATTAGAGGTCTATGAAAAATAGACTGTGCCCAAAAATTATATGAAATGAAATGGAAAACTTGAAGGTCTCTGAAAAAAGCTGTGCCTATGCAGAAGAAATTAGGTTGGATAATGTAGATACAACTTACCTGTGGTTTTAGTTTGAATAAGATATTTAAATGCCTAAAAGGAAAGCAAAGACAACTTTAACCAACACTTTTATTTATTTTTTCAATTTAATCAATTAATTTGTAATTCATTTGAAAAAAATCTTTATGTACTGATTTGAGAATTATTTAAAAAGAAATATAGGAAAGATAAAGAAAAGGAATATGTAAATAAATATATAACTAATTAATGGATTAAGTTAAATGAATAATTGAATGAATATAGTTTTTTTATTTAAATTAACAATGATTAAGTGAAGGAATAACATTTTCTTTTTTTAACTTGTAAATTAATAAACAACATTTTATTTAATACAGGAAGAAAAAAGGGAGGAACAGATATGTATATGTAACAGATATATAATTAATAAAAATAGGCTAAACAATAGGGAGCAGTATATGAAAGGTGAATATAAATGTGTAAATATATTTTAAGACACAGCGAGAAAACAAAAATATAAATAAAGACAAGACTTCTGAATATGCAACATGTGAGAATAATAGCTGAGACAAAGCACACATAGGAAAGGCCTTGCAACAGAGATGCACAGATTTGTATGCACATGCACTCTATTGTGAGGGAGAAGAGCGGTACTGACTAGCAGATGGAAACTGGGGGTAATATGAATCGTTAAATCAGCAAAAGAAATAATAAAGAGAAATAAATAAATTAGCTATTCAATACCAAATGATTTATTGATTGAGCAACTAGAAGCTGGAGGTTTGTGTGAGACCTAGGGCCTCATTCAATTGCTACTTTTTCGAGATCTGTGCCCGCAAGTAGAGGTAGCAAGCTACTCAATTGCCTCCTTCTTGTGGGCTCTGATCGGGTTACTTGCTGCGTGCTACTATCCATTGCGATTCTTAAAATGGCAAGTTACTTCCCTCAAAGCCTTTGATCTTTCACGACCGCAAGAGTTGCGGCCACAAAAATCACGAATCGATATTCAGTTGGTCCGATCTACCCTTCCGTCATAAATGGCCAAAAGCATACCAGAACGTACTTACCAAAGAGGTCGCGCAAGGGTTAGTAAAGCCCTTACTTATCCTCCCCACTGGTCCTAACCACCTCCCCCACGCTCCAAAATTAAACCCCCATGATACGATTGGGACCCCCGCAGGATCCCCACATTAATCCCATGATGCGGCGGTCCCGATTAGGACCCCCGCAGGGTCCCTACATTAAGTCCAAACACTACCCTACACTACACTATTAGCCACCCCAATAAACCAATACATCTAAATTAACCCCCTCTAACTAATTACCCCTCTATCCTACCCTTTTAACCCCTACACTACCTACCTAACCCCGTAATAAAATCCCTAGCACCCCACTATTCCCAGAAAAATAAAAGAAATAACAAAACCTAGATTACAGAAAATAAAAAACAACATTACTAAAAATAAAAAAGCAACACTACATAAAATAAAAAAACACTACTTACATAAATTAAAAACACCTAACTACTTGCATAAAAATTTAAGAAAAGCTACTCACAAAAACTAATAAAACTACAACATAACACATCACTATCAAAATAAAAAAAGCCTGACACCCAGCAATAAAAGAAAGGGTAAATCAGACAACTTACCTGGAAAAAATGTCCCTCCAGCGATGCTGGTCTTCTGTTCTTGGTCCCAGACAGAGCCCTCCAAAAATGTCCACAGGTCCGGTAACACCTACAATAAAAATAAACATTACAATTAATACATAAATACATACAACATGTAATATAATATAGGCATAATAGGCCACTTACCTGCCAAAAATGCCCATCCAGCGATGCCCTGGTCTTCCTTCAATAGTCGCAGACAGGTCCCCTCCCAAAAAAAACTGATATTCTAAAACAATTAAAAAACTCCCTTGAGGAGCTACCCACCGCAAATTATGTTTCTGGCACGTGTTCGGGTCAAAATATCGAAATGGCTCCTTCCGTTTTGCTGAAATCGCTGTCAATCATATTTCAGCCAATCAGAAGGTGCGAATGTGTTAGCCAATCAAAATGGGATACACCCCTATATCCCATTCTGATTGGCTGATGTAACTGTCAATCATATTTAATCCAATCAAAAGGTGCTATTGCTTTCAGCCAATCAGAATGGGATACACCCCTGTGGGGTGTATCCCATTCTGATTGGCTCCAAGCATCTGCATTTTCTGATTGGCTGCAATCTAATTGACAGTTACATCAGCCAATCAGAAGGTGCAGATGTTTAGAGCCAAACAGAATTGGATACACCGCACGCTGCACACAATTTGTGTGCTGAGGGCCCTTTAAGGACCCGCAACGGGACGTTTACATTTGTAAATGCTGCAAGGGTCTTGAGCAGGACCCTGCAGCAAGGGATTGATGAGAGGACCCTGCGGGGGTCTTGATCAAGACCCCTGCATCATGGGGATCATGTGGGGACCCTGCAGCAGGGTTGCCACCTGCATTTTCTCAAGTCCTACGGGCTTGGAGGTTGGAATCATTGATGTCATGATGACGATCTCTGTTTTCATTGGCTGTTTCGATAACAGGAGTTACGGGCTTCATGTTCAGGCACATAGATGCTACTTCCGACGGCATGGCTTACGATTCTTGCAAGGGGGGACTAACTTGCAGATTGAATTATTAATAATTGAATTATTATTATTAATTGAATTATTATTAATTGAATTATTTTTAGCACTTTCTTTAAAATTCTCTTTTGATGCTTATTTGGGGCAGAACTATCGGCAGCTGGATATGTTATAGTATACATTTTACATACGTTAATCCTAAAACTACCAAGCTCATCTTTCCATTCATGTGATATAAGCGCATTACTCCTGTAGGTGTGTTCTGTCACCATCTCCTATATTCTATTCAATACAGTTTTCCCCTTTTTTTGTTTTTCATATTATGAATTGACTACTGGCTATGAAATTATTTTTTTTATGTAGAAACAAATATAGCATTTTGTTTGTGACTGAAAACTTGGCATTTTAAATAGGTGCATTTAAATAGACGGAGTAAATTATGTTTTTTTTTTACATTTACATGTATTTTCTATATTTCCACACAACATATGATATATTGCTTTATACATTAGTTATGTGTATAAGACAAGCTCCATCATAACTCGTTGTTTTCCCCACCCATTTTCTGATCTTAATCTGAACATATGCGGAGGTATGAAACATGACAGGCTGTTAAGAACAACTTGTGTTTTGTTGGAGTTATTATGCCAGTAGCGTCAATTAATTTGAATATGTTTCAATAAAGATAATTTTTATAAAAAGCTTGGCTGCTGAACACTGGAGTGTGGAGCTGTCTTTATTACTTGGTTTGTTTTAAGAGGTGCCATGTTCTACATTGATACTGGAAGAAATGGTAGCAAAAGAAATGTTCCAAAACAAATATTGAGAAGGGGTAGAGCATTGGCTGCTCAAAAACAGCAAAATCATAAGCAGTTTAACAATTACAATGTTAAATTCAAATCATGTTTATTTTTTTGTAGTGGTCTTATGTTTTAAATATGCTATTAAATACATAGTTACATAGTAATTGAGGTTGAAAAAATACTTTTAGTCCGTCAAGTTCAACCTTTTTAGATCTCCTCTGATCTGCAATATGCAGATTAATTGTTAATTGATCCAGAGGAAGGCAAACAGAAAAAAACAAACAGTGAAACTTTGCCAATTGTCTCAAAAGGGGAAAAATATATAAAATTCCTTCCTGACCCCAGATACTGGTGATTGGACTAATCCCTGGTTCAATACTACCTATCTAATTATCCAGGATAACCCTGAATGCCCTTTTTTTTTTCCAGAATATACCCAATCCCTTTTTAACGGTATCTATCGAATCCGCTGTCACCACCTCCTGTGGTAGAGAATTCCACAGATTAACCACCCTTACTGTGCAGAACCCTTTTCTTTAAGGTGAACTCTTTTTACTTCTAACCTCAAAGGATGTCCTCTTGTCAGTTGAAAACCTCTTGGCACAAAATGCTCACTAGACAAAGCCTGGTATTGACCCTGGATGTATTTATTTAAGGTAATCATATCCCCTCTTACACACCATTTTTTCTAGAGAAAATAAGTTTATTTTGGTTAGTCTTTCTTTCATAACTTAGCCCCTCCATTCCCCTTATTAGTTTTGTAGCCCTTCACTGTACTTTTTCCAGCTCTAATATGTTCTTTTTATGTAGTGGTACCCAGAATTGTACTCCATATTCCAAATGAGGGCGTACTAGGGATTTGTATAGTGGCAGAATTATATTTGCTTCCATTGCTTCTATACCCTTCTTAATACATGCTAATGTTTTACTTGCCTTTGCAGCTGCTGCTTGGCTTTGAGCACTGTTATCTAGGTGGTTTCCCACAAGTACTACCAAATCCCTTTCAATATCTGATGCCCCTAGATTTGCTCCATTAAGAATATAAATTGCATGGCTATTTTTCCTTCCCAGATGCATAACTTTACATTTATTCGTATTAAATCTCATCTGCCATTTAGACGCCATTTTCTCTAATTTATGCAAATCCATTTGGAGGGAAAATACATTATTATCTGATTAAATTACCTTGCACAACATAGTGCCATCAGCAAAAATGGAGACAATACTTTCCAATCCTACTTCTAAGTCATTAATAAATATGTTAAAAAGGAAAGGACCTAATACTGAACCAGGAGGAACCCCACTTAGTCCAATTTGAGTATGTTCCATTTACAACAACCCTTTGCTTCCTGTCTTTTAGCCAACTCTCAATCCATGAGCAGATTTTTACTGCAATTACTGTATCCCTTTACTCAATAGTCTCCCGTGTGGCACTGTATCAAATGCCTTTACAAAATCCGAAAAGACCACTGAGTTGCCTTGATCCAAGTTCCTACTAACCTCTTCATAGAAACTAATTAGGTGTGTTTGACATTACCTATCCCTCATAAATCCCTACTTATTCCTACTTATAAAATTGTTTAAATAGACATATTCTTGTATACTATCCCTTATTAACCCTTCTAAAAGCTTTCCCAATACAGAAGTGAGACTTACAGGTCGATACATTTCCTGGATTTGTTCCCTTCTTAAATATAGGTATCAACTCTCCAGTCAACTCCAGTCATCATGATATTTTACTGTAAATTAACTTATGAGAGGGGTTTATATTTGAATGCAGATTTTTTACTTTGTTCACAGGTGACTTATAGTTCTATATTTCTTTAATCATAATACTTACAGGTAAGGCCTATACTGAACTGTAATTTGACACATTTAATAATGTAGTGGAGGTCCAGAAGTAAGGGGCCACATGTTGTCATCACACCCAGGTCTGCCTGTGTGCCATCCCTGCTGTAAACTATATTGGAGGTGCATTTTCACTTATAAATAAATATTGTATATAAGCATTTCTGTACTTTTATTTCTGTAATTTTATTCATTTATTTCTTTTATCGTGTTTTGTAATCCTAGTTGTTTCATGGTAACGTCTGGTCTGAACAGAATACAGCCCATAAAGGGAATCTTATGTCTTCATTCCCAAATAAAATGACACATATCTTCAAATTTCAAATTTTTCTAGCCAGCCATAATCAGGACCGTGGCATTTAATGACTGCTAAGATGGTGATGAGATGCAATGTTCAAATATTCAGAAGGGGTGACCAATTTCTGCTTAAAACTGGAAGCTTCTGTATTTGTTTTTGTGCTGCAGCACGACAATTATATTCTGTTAAATTCAGATCATTTTTATGATGCAAAAAATTAATTATGTCAACATTTCCAACTAGTGGCCAGATTCTGTGGGCCCTCACGCTATCAGAAGGGGTAACAGTGCAATCTTTTTATGTTGATGTACTACAACATACAATATCATCCGGTTGAATGCAGTAAACCTAATATTTATCTCTTTTGGGAAATCATTTGAAAGCTCAATCAAAACATCTCACTTAAATTCTTAAGCAGGAAAAAACTATTTTTTTTAAGCTTTAAAACTTTTAATTCAGAAGTTTTAAGAAGACCACTCATCTAAAGAATTAAATAGATTATTTATAAGCTTATGCTGCTTTGCACAACAGGGATGTTACATTTTCCGCAGCATATGAACAACTTGCACTCACTAACACTGTTGCATTGTAACACCCTCATGGTATTTAATACTGACATTTTAGCACATCCCCTATTAACATGTTTTCCAGTCTGGCACGTATCTTTAAATATCATTGCTAAATTTACACAGCTGACATACCTTCTCAGCATAAACAACATCAACAGCAAGATGTCAAGTTTATAACAGAAAAATCTGTTCTCTATCATGAACATCCAGTGCTGTGTATGCTTTAATGTCTGCATGATTAGTTCTGAAAACTTTTTAAAATAATTACTTTGGTACACAGGGACTCACAACAAACAGAGTTCATGTTCCCCATTTCTGTCATTGTCTTGGTGCGGTGACCCTATTCTAAGGGCTGTGACACTATTTAGTGACACTGGCCCAATGATTGAGATCACATAATTGCAATAATTAGCAAGATCACCTCAGCATATTATCAAAGCGACCCACCCAAACCCAAGTCCATATGGTTTGAAATAGCTAATGAGTCAGTTAATGTGCTATGTCCAGCAGTAATGGATACTTGATATGGATGACATGAGGTATAATTTGCCAACTTCCTGACTGATTAAGGTTCTCACATGGACATTTTTTTGCATTTTGCTAATTGAACAGTTCAAAGTAATAGCTGGTCTCCAGCTTTAAACAATGTCACTAGATGCAGTTTATTTCTGTATGGATGGAAAAACAAAGATAACGCAGCTCACTGAAATTTTTTATGAAGAATATTAATCTTTTTCTTATTTTATAACTTTAAAAAATATATTTTAAAATATACATTCTAGAGGTTTTTAATACATAATTAAGAAATATGTATGCAATAGCTAACAATAATATTGTGTTGGTGCACAACATTTAATAACAGGCCAACTTTTTTCATTATTCCAGCCTTATAATCTTGCGGTTGTTTCCCCTTATATTCGCTTTATCTCTCTGCACCAGCTATACCACAGTGGGAATCATAGCAAATCTGTCCCATGGGATAACATGGAACTGGAAAGGTTCTCCGGGAGTTCTCCAAGCTTCACACCTTAGTATGTTCTTAGCACATAAATCTTAATAAATATATTCTTACACAAAATATATAAAAAAACAACTCACTTATAAATTAACCCTGCAATACTGCTGACCTAGCCTAAATATACCACAGGAGAGTGGCAGTTGAGGAAATAGAGAGAGGGAGAGATTTTGGTTTAGAGGCTTCTCTTTCTCAGTTTACATCTAAGGCTTTTCTCCCAGCTGCTTCCTTTACCTTTACTAAACTGGTTGAAGAGTGTCAAGAGAGTTTTTGTGTGTTGGTGCTGTTGCCTTCTAGGACTTGACATGGACAGGATAACTACTCAGTTGTTTGACAGAAATACTGAGGCTGGGCGTGAGAGAGGAAGTCTGGATATATTACTAGGGTGAATAGCACTTAGTCTCCTGCAGACAGCTAAAGTTCTGTTTGCAACTGCCACTGTTGCCATGGCAACCTGCAACACCACATTTTTGATTTGAGAGAATCATGTAGTTAATTTAATTCTCCATGTTTATCAGGTTATCCATGAGGGGTTAATAGACTGGCTTTGCAGGCAACAAAGGGAATGTGTAACGAGAAGTGAAGCCATTAATGCAAGGAACCCTATTCGCGCCATTGGCTCGCCCACATTAATCTAAGAACGCCAAATCCAAACAACATTTTGTAGTTGAGTACAGTTGCATCCATTACTGGCGCAATATATTAAATATATTTAAAATGTGGCTATTCAGTGAAATCCTGAAAATGTGACCTGAATCTGACCCTCATGTATTCATTGTAAAAACCGGACCAAGTGACATGCATACTTCTGGAAGTTGAAGTGGGGAGCCTTGGATAGTGGCTATAATACTGTTACCCTTGTCAAAATTCACCACAGAAAAGAGAGAAAAGGGCAGTCGGGAAAACAGGGTGAGAGAAACTCTAGGACGGGGATATATTTAACTAAAATTAAGAGAATACTCCAGATGTATTTTTTTTGTGAAATGATTTTTATTGGATAGTCAGACAACACTTGTCGAGTAAACAAAAACAACATATTAGACGTGAAAAGTATAAAATAACAAGGAGCACATACATCACATCTATCTTCTTATAGAACGTCTATCTGTCCAGAACTCCTCCTCTTTTTCCGTTTTCTAATTTTATGTCTGCTGAAAGTTATTTTTAACTGGATTGGGACTAAGGGGGAAACTATGAGTAATGAAGTCTCGTACAACTGGGATGATCTTTGTAAACTGTATTACTTGTCCTCGTTCAGGCCTGACCCTGACCGGTATCAACTCTCTTGGTAGATGCAGCCTCTGAAATTGGCTAACTAAGTAAGGCTCTTGGTGTTGGATAAATTAAGATTTCTCTAGTCTAGTTTTCCTTTCTAGATCTCTTAGGAGGAGAGGGTTACTCACCCCGTTTCTCCGCCGAACCTTGTCTCCCAGGCGGTCCAGCAGGAGGCCCAGCGTTTGTAGTTATGATTCACCTCAGCAGACAAAATGCTCATGGAATGAACAAACCCTATTTTGTTTAGGATTTTCTCGTATGTAGGGGTGGGTGTTTTCCAGGGGGCGGCTATTATTGTCCTGACTGCTAGGAAGATTTGGTTGGTCAGGAATTGTTCCGAATTGGACAACCCCTCTATCGGTAGACCCAGGATGGCTTCCTCTGGTCTCATGGGAAACTTCTGATCCCATAGTTTCTCTAAGATTTTATAAGTCTCTACACCAAGTGTGTTTAATCAACGGGCATTCCCAAAATTTATGAATTAGATTCCCTTTCTGATTACAGCCTCTTTCACATTTATCGCTAATCCCCGGGTTACCATCTCATGATCACTTTATATTAATTTTCTTTCAAAATTATATTAAGTGAAGAGCTTTTTGCTTGTTTAAAAATGCTGTTCCATTGGTCCTTATCTAAGCGTATGTTAAGGTCTGCTTCCCACGCCCTCTCGTAGTGTAGTTTGGGAGGAGTGTCTAACTCGCATAAGTGGTTATATATTGTGGAAATGTTGCCCTTCCCTCCTGGGAAATTAATGCAATACCTTTCGAATATGGATTTGTTTTGCCCACCCTTGTTCCTAATGGTTTGAGTTAGTCTTTGATTTATAGCGAGTAGGTTAAGCCATTCTCCTGGAGGAAGGTGTTTCTTGTCTAGGAATGCATCGTGGACCATTTTTGATTAACAACAGGTGAATCTGCCGCAATTGAGCAGCTGTTTTCAGGCCACCGTCTATATTGGTCATTAGTATTTATTTTGGGGCTGGCCGATTGGGGCCACAGGGGAGTAAGCCCGGATTCTGGGTTTAGAAGCATGTTCCTCCTATTTATGTCTTTCCATAAAGTTATTGTGTGCCTCACACTAGTTGGCAGTGATTGGGCTAGTTTGAAGCCCTTCTGAATGGAGAGCCAAGGTAATTGATGCATGATTAAGTCGCTGTTCCTCAGTGTGTGTTTCTCTATCTGGACCCATACTGGGGGGGAGTCTCTAACGAACCATTTTGCTAATTGTGCTAGCCTAGCTGCTTTGAAATAACGGGGGATAACTGGGAACGCGAGGGCACCACTCTTCTTAGTTGCGATAATTGTTTCTCTGTTTATTCTAGGTTTTTTGTTGTTCCACAGAAAACTCGTCAACATTTTTTGCATCGTTTTCAATTCTTTAGCTAAGATTGATATTGGTATGGTCATAAACAGGTAAAGTAATTTGGGGAGAATGTTCATTTTAATGGCATGTAGTTTTCCTAGCCATGAGATTTTTAGCTCTGACCACCTATGCAGGTCTCTCGTTGTTCGTTTAATGAGAGTTGGGTAGTTTGCTTCATAAAGGGCCTTAGTCGATTTAGTAATTTGTATGCCCATATAGTTAATAGATTTAGGGGACCATTTGATCGGGAAGTTGTTGGTCAGTTGCTTTTCCATGGTGGTTGAGGGCTATGCTTTTGCTCGTATTTACTTTGAACCCTGACAGTGGGCCAAACTCCGACAAGAGTTTGAATAAATTAAGGAGACTGACTAGGGTGTTTGAGATTGTTAGGAGAATGTCGTCTGCAAAGAGACTTATTTTGTGGTCTGTCAGGCCGACCGGTATTCCCATTATGTCTGTGTGTTGGCGAATAGCTAATGCTAGGGCTCTATACTAAGGGCGACCAACAGTGGGGACAGCGGGCATCCCTGTCGTGTACCTCTCTTGATTTTGAGTTTTTGAGAATTGTATCCCTGGTAAGTTACCTGGGCAGTTGGTTCTGAATATAGTGATGCAACGCTTTTGAGAAAGCCCTCTGGCAACCCGAATTTAGTCAATGTAGAGTTCATAAATGTCCAGTCTAATCTATCGAAAGCTTTCTCGGCATCAAGTGCTAAAACCATTGCGTGGCTTTCTCCTCTGCTAGTTATGTCAATGAGGTCAATGATCTTTCTGGTGTTATCTGGCGCTTCCCTGTCCTTAATGAAGCCAAATTGGTCCGGATGTATTATCACAGGAATCAGTTCCGCTAGTCTGGCCGCCAAGATTTTAGTGTATATTTTTAAGTCAGTGTTGATCAGGGAAATAGGTCTATAGCTAGCACATTTGGTTGGGTCTTTCCCTGGTTTAGGGATTACTAGGATTTTGGCTTCTAGGAATTCCGGTTTCATTTTTCCCCCTTTTAAGAAGCCGTTAAATAGTTTGTGTAAGGTAGGGCTGAGTAGGTCGCTCATATATTTGTAGTAGAGGTTCGAGTACCCGTCTGGGCCCGGGGCCCCGTGTGCTTTTGTTGTCTTGATCGCCTCCTGTATTTCTTTAACCGATATGGGCTCTAGGAGTGAACTGGCTTTAGCGGGGTCTAGGTGTGGGATATTTATGTTACTTAGTGCTTTTTCAATGTTTATTTTGTGAGTTGGGGTACCCGAGTTGTCTGATTTGGTGTAAAGATCGGCATAGAATTGCCTGAATTCGTTTACTATCTGCTCTGGTTTAAAGACTATTTGCTTATTTTTGGTGATTAGTTTGGCAATGAATGAGTTCGCTCTCTTTTCTTTTAGTCTATTGGCCAACATTCTGTCAGGCTTGTTTGCGTTTCTAAAAAATTTAGCGTCGGATCGTTGTAGTATAGTGACCATTTTTCCTCTCAGTATAGAGTTGAGTTCCTGTTTATATCCTAGTACCTTCTCGTAAGTGTGTCGTGATTTATCTTTACCGTATAGTTTTTGGGCCTCTGATATTTTCTGATTTAGGAGTGAAATTTGTGCCTGGTCCTTTTTTTTCTTGAGCGAACTAATTTGTATACAGGTTCCCCTGATTACTGCTTTGTGGGCTGCCCAAATTCCATTTATGTTTATTTCGCCTACTGTGTTAAGATCAAAATATTCTGTAATTGCTGCTCTAATTTTTTCGCGTGTTGTTGGGTCGTTAAGTAAGCCGGGGTTTAACGTCCATCTCGGACTATTTCCCATCGGTAGAAGGTCTCTCATGGAAATTTTGACCAGATCGTGGTCTGACCATGCAATGGGACATATTGCGGCCTCGGTTATTTTCCCTGCCATGTTTTGTTGAATTAGGATGTAGTCTATTCTGGAAAGTGACCTATGTCTACCTGAAAAAAAATGTGTATTCTCTTTCTGTGGGGTTCATATTTCTCCAGGTGTCGATCATACAATTTGAATTTAATAGTTTTTTGAGTGCTTTGGTCGCCGTGGGGGTTTTGTGTGAATCTGAGTCATTTGACTTGTCTTTGGATGGGTCTAACACCGCATTCATGTCTCCACCTATTATCTTAAGCCTGTCATCCCAACTATCTGTGAGTTTTTGTACTTTCTGAAAAAATGGCGTTTGGTCTGTGTTTGGGGCGTAAATGTTCAAAAGTGTGACCTTCCGTTCATGTATTGTCCCCTGAACTGCTATGTACCTGCCTTCTGTGTCCCTTTGGATTTTACTCAGTTGGAAGTTGAGTCTCCTGTGGAACAAAATTGTGACTCCCTTTTGTTTTGTTTTCGAGGTAGCGTGGAACGCCTGTGTGAAGACTCCCCCCCAGTATTTTGGTACTGCTTGTTTTCTAAAGTGAGTTTCTTGAATCATTACAATGTTCAGGTTTAATTTTTGATAATTCCTCAGGGCAACCCCCCTCTTAACTGGTTTGTTCAGTCCATGAGCATTGTGTGACGCTATGACAATGTCTATAGTTCTTACTGAGGTATGTGACATTTTGGTGAGTGTGGGGGGTTGGCTCACCTACCTGGAAGCGTACGGTTCAGTGTTCCTGTGCCTCCCGCTGGTTTCCGCCCCGAAAACCGCTCAGCAGACAAACGTGTGTGAGAGTCTCTGTTCTTAAGGAGAAGAACAGTAGTTAACGAAGTAACTGTTAATATAAACTTCTTTAGGTCCAACAAAACTTGGGCTAATAATTGTGTGGACAAGTTCTCCTCGCCTAGAGGAGATCTCTATGGTTACTCTAGGTACTGGGCTAAGGCTTAAGAGTCTGTAGGTGTGTTTCTCTGGTGGACAAGAGAATTCCTATTGTAATACAAATTTCTGTTGTTCTTTGTTTAAATAGAGCATAGTAACTTATACTACTGTGAGGAGAGCGATTGCTGTCCTCTTATTATTTTACTGGTGGGCCAATCAGTGTCAACAAGCTGACACTGGATTGGACCGCCTAAACTTTACTGTTTGTGGGGGTCTGTGGCTGATTGTTCATTAGCGCCCTTAGGGACGCCATTTAAGTGTCTGGTATCTTAGCCTCTATGGCCTTTGGTGTCCATCCTATGGTGTGCTTTAGGCGCTTCCCTCTCTCACTGGTGCGGTTAATGTGTTGTTGATCCTGCTCCTTTAACTTTTAATTAGCATAGATTGTCAGAGTAGTAGGGTAAAGATAAGGTGGCAACTTATAGTGTTAAGTGAGGGAGGACTCCTCTCACTGGGGCCTTCTGATGCGTGTAGATTCTCTCCGATGTTGACTCTGATGTTCCAATCTGCCAGCAAGTTGATTCCTTCCTCTGGAGTTCTGACAGTGAAAATCTTTCCCTCCCTGGAGACATTGAGGCGGAATGGGAACCCCCACGTATACTTCCATCCTTGCGCTAAGATACAGTCCAGTACAGGTTTCATTTGTCTCCTTTTGGCAAGGGTTACCGGTGATAGATCAGAGAAGAGCAAAGGCTGGTGACCCTCAATGGGAGGAATGCCTTTCCTTGCGGCCTTCATAAATCTTTCTTTGGTGGAGTAGTAATGGAATCTGGCTATGATGTCTCTTGGGCGTTCTTGTGGTGACGGTCGGAAGCCTAGGGCTCTGTGGACTCTGTCCATTCTCATATTTTCTGGGTGGGTGTTTGGGAGGAGAATGTCACAGAGATCGCTTAGATAAGCATGGAGGTCTTTGACTGTTTCCGGCACGTTTCTCAGTCTAATGTTTTGGCGTCTGGATCGGTTTTCTAGGTCTTCTTGCTGTAGTTGCTGCCTTGATTGTTCTTCTTTCAAGGCCAAGATCTCTTCTTCTAGCCTGCTGTTATGTTGAATGATATCTGAAATTTTTGTTTCCAGCTGTGTGGTTCTATCATCAACCTTTTGTATCTCTGTGGATAGTTCCGTAGTCACTCTCTGGATGTCGGATTTGATCTCTGCTCTAAAGTTGGTTATTAATTCTTTTAAGTCTTGGATGTCGCTTTTGGTGCTTGGCGCCGACATTTCCAAGTGAGCAGGGGCGTGGACTGTGGCGATGGTAGTATTATTGGTTGGAGTATTCGTTGACAAGACTTTGGCAGGCAGTAAGATTGGATTCCCTTGTTATTTTTCCTAGTGGCGACGCCCGCCATCTCAGTGGGAGTTCTTCAGTTTCGTTTTTTCCTAGGGAGAAGGGGTCACTTAGTATGTCCCAGTGCAAATGTTAGCGTCCCTATGTAGCGACACTTTTACTTTGTTACATCTCTTCAAGTTTATTCAATGTTCTTGGAGAATGTTGAACAGTCCGTGGATGTCTGGTCTTCTTGATCTTTATTGTTTGAGGATTGGCTTTTTGTGTCTTCTCCTGGTGGGTCCTGTGGGAGTAGGGAGTCAGTGGGCCCCTTTGCACGTTGGTAGAGATAGGACACAGGTTTCGATGCGCCGGGGGAGCCCAACAAATTATGGAACTTGTTTTCCCGGCTGTGAGGCAGTAGAGAAAGCTGTGTTTGCAGAAATTGTGGCCAGGTTGTTAACCGTGGGATCAGTCCTCTCTATTGTCCCATTCAAATTAGGGTGTAGCAGTGAATGTGTTTGTGCCACTTCTGCGTTACCTTTAGGAGCGTTATACTGTAGCTGGGAGTTGAGCTAGTGTGGACTGTTTACTCAGGCGTTGTGTAACTGCACTTTGTCCACTAGGTGGTAGCAGGGTTCCACTAGTACAGGTTGCTATATCGGCAGCGATGTGGCCTGGCATCTAGCATTGGAAGTCAGGTGGTATTGTATACCTGTGTCGTTTGTCTGTTTAACCCCTGGTATGTTGCTAGCTCCTTGTGTGGAGTTTTAACCCTTTTGGGGAAGATGTTATCTTCTCTGTCCTCTTTGAGGGCTCTCTGTAACCCCAACAGGATTAGCTGCTCAACATAAACTATGTATGGGCTCCTAAATCCCCACGATTTGGGCTGCCTTGTTATGTGTTATAGACTGCTGTTTGCTGTGTGGATGAGGGGTCTAATATTCTTTTCTTCGCTTTGAGGTGACCCTCGGGGCTTCTTGTAGTACACCCCTGAACTTGTGTCCCTTTTTAGGGTTAGTGTTAGTTTATTTTGGGCCCCTTTTGAGGAGCTAGAAGTTGTCAGACAGGTTTGCCAATTACACTAAGTTGATCAGGAGTGATTCTGTGGGGTGAGAGGTGTTTTGTTGCTGTTGTGATGAGGGTCTCTGCTCCTCTTCACAGTGTTTCTGTTCCTACAGGAAGCCTGGGGTATACTGGGTGGCTGTTGGTGTGAGTTATACCCCTTCTCATTCAGGGGTCTCACTGGTAGTGCTTGGTGTGCA
This sequence comes from Discoglossus pictus, assembly GCA_027410445.1. Lineage (NCBI taxonomy): Eukaryota > Metazoa > Chordata > Amphibia > Anura > Alytidae > Discoglossus > Discoglossus pictus. The sequence goes on from CM050165.1 coordinate 86,553,731, forward strand.
GCGAGATGGGGTTACCTTGTCAGGCCGCGGAGCCTGTCTATGCTGCGACCACCATCTTGGGCCATTGACTCTTCCCCCTTCAGCTCCTATTCCCTCCATGGGAAAATGGCCGCCCCTCCACTGGCGGGAAAATAACCGCCCTTCCACTGGCCGGGTGAGACTCCTTAGGGGGGCCCTCCTGTGACCTCTCTCTTATCGGGGCCTCCGGCCTCTATACTGGGACCTTGTTTCCCCTGCCCCACCAGGGAACCTCTCACCTGCAGCCTCTTGCGCGTACACCGCGGACTTGTTGCGAGGGGGGGGTCTCCGGCGGCGCCTCCGACGCTCGGGAGAAGATGGTGGTGTGCTGAGTCGAGCTCGGGCCCTCGTCACAGCCGGAGCGTCCCGGGCCTCAGGCTGGACGTCCCCCTCCACCAACCCCGTTCCAATGCCAGGCCCGTCAAGTTTAGGGTAAGTTCTACCGTGGGCTCGCGCTTACCTTCGCCTCCCGGTCACCCGGCGCCGCCGCAGGTCCCTCCCCGCGGGTCTCCTCTTTCGTATGCCGCCAATTGTTGTGTCACTCCAGATGTATTTGTATCAATGTAGTCAATGTCTGGAGGCCATATTTTTTGCTTATACACACAGAAATACTTTCATATAATGATATTGAAAATGGCACAAGAAGTAAGATTACATAGAGCATGATGCTGAGAGACAGAACATCATTTAACTAAAAGGATATGGATGCTTGAGTAACGTTATAAAGACAATTTTAATGATGATATGGAGGTCCAGAATTTTGACCCAGAGGACCTAATTCGGACTAAAGTCCTCCTATTGTTTAGCCCTGCTGCAGGATTTCACATTATAGGCTTCTCTCTCAATTCCCAAGCATGGCTTGTTTCCGATTTGTTTCTTCTTAGAGTGTACAAAATGAGTAGTGAGATAATATGTTTATGAATGTAAGTTAGCAGATAAAAAGGCAACTGATGACAATAATTAGTGAATACACTATGTTGCCTTTTCCTGTTTAGGCACTTTAAAATATTCTGGTTGTAGTTCACAAGAAAAGGACCAGTTCCAACATTCTGTTGGTATGGTGTAATAGTTATTATATTATTTTTTGTTGAAAAACTTTTGGCTTGTTAAAACTTTCATATCCATGCATTTTCTACTGCATATCTCTGGACCAGTCACTTTCAACTTCCCTATCTTAGGTTTGCAACTGGGTTTCCAGGACAATAATGAAACACTTTCCATGGGTAGCACTGCCCTAGATTGTGTGTTGGAGTCTTTTCTTTTTCACTCACTCTCCTTATTTAAGTGCAAAGTTTTTTAACGGTTCAATGCACTTTGATTGAATTTTTTATGGTTGTACATTTTTTGTACATCAGTGGTTATTGATCCCATGATTGGCTAGCCTTCGACAATTTACTGTGTTCACTTCCTTGGATCGTAATTTCAGGAGGACACAAGAAAAGAGAGACAATAACAAGCAAGGGTACTAAAATGATGCACAGTATATAAAGAAAGTTATAAGAGAAGATTTAGGACATTTAGCACAATAAGTTTTGCTTCAAATAGTTTTAGCATAGTAGCATTTATGAAGACTATTGGCCTCATTCTTATAGGGCTCGTAAACTGATTGCAAATTCCTCATTCCTTATGTTTGGGCTACGGGCTCTAGTAGCACTACGTCTATGCTTCTATTCATTTGGCTGCAGTCGCAAGCTAGCCCTCCTTCCCTCTGATTGCAAACCCTGCCGACGGCAGTAAGCATATGCAGGCTTTAACATGATCGCGGGCGTGAGCCTGTGAATCGAGATTAAAACCCGCAAAAGCAGCACACTGTAAATGCAAATATAAAATCAAGACAGCACTGAAAAGGACTGTAAATGATGGGGAACACAATAGGTGACATTACAATTAAAAGCACTACATTCTCAAACTTGCACATCGCCAATAGCCAATACTGTATTTTGTGTCCAAAGTCCGACGGGCTTGAAGAACGAGTTACGGGCTTATAGGTCATTCAAGCTCCAAAGTACAGTATAGCCTGTGTCTATAAGAGTCAAAGTGCAGTCTGTGTCTACAAGAATGAAAGTGTAGCCTGTACCTATAAGAACCAAAGTGTAGCTTTTGCTTACAAGAACCAAAGTGTAGCTTGTACTTACATCATGAGTTTGAAGAAGTCTAGTTTTACCTTTATTGAGTTTAGAGACTATGTAGATGTGGAGGCTTTTATTCCTCAACAAATCTTCAACTGCAACAAGGTTTATTTTGGAAGAACCTACATCACTCAAGAAGAGAATACATTGCCAGGGCATAGCCAATGAAGGACAGGCTAACTCTGTTGCTGTGTGATAATGTTAGTGGGGATTTAAAATTAAGCCTCTACTAGTCTATCACAGTGAAATGTTATAAAAAGCAAGTGTAATGTGGAGGACCAACAGCAAAGCCTGGGTAACCCGGCAGTTCTTTATTGAATGGATGAACAAAGTGTTTGGCCCCACTGTCAAAAAATATTTGGAGGAGAAGGAACTGCCTCTGAGGGCCCAGTTGATAACGGAGAATGCTCCTGCGAACCCTCCAGGCACGGAGGATAACTTGCTGGAGGACTTTAATTTTATAACAGTGATGTTCTTTACACCTAATACAACTCCTCTAATCCAGCCCATGGACCAGCAGGTCAGCTCAAACTTTAAGCAACTGTATACCAAGGCCTTCTTCCGGAGGTGCTTTGAGGTGAACACTGAGAGAGTTCTGGAAGGACCATTTCAATATCCTCCACTGTGTCACATTGATAGATAAGGCCTGGCGTGCAGTCTCACAAGACCATGAACTGTGCCTGGAGGAAATTGTGGCCAGAAGCTGTAACTCTGAGGAACTTGGAGACTGAATCTAGCAGAATAGTGGAGAACATTGTGTCTATGGAAAAGTCCATGGTCCTGGAGATGAGTAATTAAGACATCGAAGAGTAGGAGGAGTAAGTGGAGGAGCACATACAAGAGCTCAGCACTGAGGAGCTGCATAAACTTCAAAGGGAGCAGCAACAGATAGTGACTAAGGAAATGTTTTAAGGTGAAGAGGAGGGAAGAGAGGAAGTACCTACTGCACTGATCAAAGAAATGTGTGCTAAAAGGGCTGAATTATGAAATGTTGTTGAAAAGTATCACCCTGACAAAGCTCAAGCAAGCCACAATGTGGACTTGTTTAATAATCAAACAATGTCTCACTTCAGGAACATTTTGAAACAAAGACAGAAGCAAGTTTGTCTTTATAGGTTTCTAGTGAAATGCCCAAAATCAGAGTCTCCAGCAGGGTTTGGTGGTAATAAGAGACAGAAAAGAGAAAGAACACTGTGCAAGTGCCTGATATTTTATTGGAAGACGATTCCCCTTCCAAGCAATAATCTGTCTCCTCCTTCTTCTCCACTACTTTGTCACCATCAAGTCCTCTCAACACAGTTAAAGTGAAGTGAAGTTATATGTTAGTTAATGTAATTATTGTTTTTTTTTATGCCCGTTAGTTTAAAGGTTGTTTATCCAAAAACAAGACCATCAGTTCAAACAAAAATGGGAAAATTCTGGGGTCCGGAATGGATTATTGATATTTACATTGATCCCTATGGGAAATGCTTGTTTGGAAAACAACATGTTTGGAACACATCCAGAACAGATTAAGGACGAGAACTGAGGAGCAATGATAGAGCACAGTAAAATGTCTTGTATAAAAAAAAGTTAACAAATGAAAGGCTGTAGTTATTTTTTTATTTGCTAAACCATTGTATATATTATGAAACCTATTTTTTTTTAAAGTATGCTACAGTAATGGTTCCTAGGGATAGAGCATCAGCCAGTCATAGGCGATCATTCAATGCCTTCACAGTTGAAGCCCCAACCATAAGAATAACGTCTTTATAGTGTCCACTGTCACTATGTTTCCTGGTTAGACTGTAGAATTGTTTTATAAACTACTATTAACTTTTTTTTAGTTGCTGCTACATGTTTCTGTAAACAGGGAGCCATCATTAGAGGCAATGACAGCAGTCCATTTATATCATTGACACACAGATTTCCATATGGTCTGATTAGGTAAAATAGTCAAGAGCCAAATCAATTCTCAGTCAAGTTACAGCTAGAACTGGAAGTTTCTAACATTTTCCTGTTTTTGTTTTAGCAGCTCACATCATCTAACATACTGTACACAGGTCTTTTTTTGCCCAATAAAAGGCCATATCACTGATACAAAGATCTGAATTCTAGGTATTCGTCTTTAAGTATACAATTTCATTTGAGATCAATTTGTGCTTAAATGTAACTCCTCCTCTAAAGTTATCTTTGGCATTGTCTTTAAACAACATTTTGTACCATTTAGATATTTCATTATATAATTTGTTTAATCACAATTCCAAAATAAAAGCCAATTTATACAAAACTGATATCACCTGAGGTGTAATTTGTTATATGTAATACAATATTAATGTTTTTAAAGTAGAACAACCATATAAACTAAAACCTTTTAGGTATAACTCCATTTGCCTCTAGAGATCTCTTAAAATATAATATTTATTGATTACATTTAAAAATGAAAAATCTTTTAAAATCATGAAACATTAAAAAACAACATGATACCTAAATTATGTTAGTTATTTGTAATAGAAATATTATAACTGATAAATCACTAAATCCACAATATATAGTTTTAATTTGTCTAGTAGTTAACATGAGTTTAAATCACAAACTGAGGCTACTAGTTTCTAAAGCACACATTGTGTTTTTTTGCATCTGTTGACTGTATACATGTTTTAAGATCTTTGATATATCTTGGATCTTAATAAAAAGTACATTGTCAAAAACAAATATCTCACAAGCCCTCATATATATATATATTACAACCAATATGTACTTAATAATTATGACCCAAGGAGTGATTAAGCTATTGCTTTTTGATATTAAGATTATGTTATTATAAGAAGGAGAGTTAGAGCTTTCTCATGGGATTTACACATCCGTTACTGAATGCTATAAGTGACTATAATGGCATACTTAGTAGCAATCTAAAACAAATTATTTAAATTTTATCTTATATCATTTAACTCATTTAGACATACACAGCCTTATTACATTGCGTTTCGGTAAATTTAAAAGGGCTCTATTTAAACACACAGCCAATTTTTTTTACAGAAGTTTTTAGTTACTGAACTTCTATCCAAAAGCAAGGTCTTCACTAACTAAAAACTTCTGTAAATAAAATATGTTCTGTGCTTAAATAGAGCCCTTTTAAATTAACTGAATTGCAATTTAATAAGGCTGATAATGTATTCTGTTCCTTATGGCATTTTACAATCTGACACCGGATGGCTGGATCCTAATAATATCAGAAATGCTTACCCATGTTGTTAAGATGATTATCAACACCTTATCAGTGCATTTCTGCATTATGATTAAACCTCTTATAGGTACTTCTTCACTAATACATTTACATACGGCATTACCTCATGGGCCAAATAATTCACACCTGCTATCAGTGACCTTGGGTTAATGATTGAGCATGCTTCTTAGCTCTTCCTAAATCTCTCGCATCTCAGCGTCTTACTATGACGCTGTCCCTAACTTCTGATGTCATTGAGGTGTGTCCTGACATGTGTTTCGTCTCTGCAGTTTGCTTTCACCCAACAGGGGGCTGTCCTCCTTTACAACCATTAATACTGTGCTATAATCTGTTTAACTTAAACTTGCTATAATTTGCTTTTAAAGAGACTATGTATTTTCTTATTTACAGTATGTGCTTTTGAAGAACTGGAAATGATAAGCCAAAATCTTTTTTTTTGTATAAAATAAAGAAATAAATACAGCCTTTAACACGTATATGCAAACTGTCTTTAATGAGGCAGTAATTACCTTATATATGCTGCTTACTTGAGTTGCAGTGTCATCAATTAATAACCTTGTAACCTGATTAAATTCCATTAGATCTTATTAAAGTGCTGACTCTAATGATATCAGCACATCACTTGAAATAACCACCAGCTTCTCTGTAGAAACAAATGGAAATGAATATTGAGGCTACGACCACAGAATAATAACAGATACAAATTAATAAATTCAGATATGAGTTTATTTTTTAAATTTCTCAAAATGTTATGTCCATTAACAAGCTTAGTTCCTCAGAAAAACATATAGAAACTCAGGTTCACAGTATTCCTTTAATAAAAAAGCTAATATTATAAATTTCTAACACAAATAAATCTTTAAGAGATATATCATATCTGCTTGCGCAAGTATTTGTATTTATTTTCAGATGCAAGGACTCTACTGACCTCAGTATTTCCAAAACGGCTTTCGAGGCTGAAGTCCCAGCACAGTAACACATGTTAATTCAAGAGACTAATAAAACACGCATGAGTTCAGTGCTGTCAGAGTTCATGCAAGTCTATATCTAAAGGTGAGAAGTCACTGTCCTCCATCCAAGGAGAAATCAGGAACAATACGCTTGAGGAATAAATATATCAGGCAGTATAGACAGGTATGAATATATGGCACTGTGGCAGATAGGATACAGGATCTGCAGCAGACTGGCACACTCACGGTAAAGTGGTGTCACACTGGCAGGTTGGTATGGATTGAGTGGTAAACAGGTAATAGACAACAAATGCAGACAAATGAAGAAATAAAGGGAAACTGCTGGTGTGGGATATTGAGGAACACTAATATTAGGCTGGGATCTTCAAGCTTTTGGCAGATGCAGATACATGCTTTTCCAGATTTGGGTGCTGACCTTTTTGATAAGCTATCTCTGCCTCCTACTGGGTTGTGCCCTTGTTTTCAAAACTTTTGATGGAGGAACACATTTACAAGAGGCTTTAATTGCTTGTTCAAACTGTGCTTTCATATATTTGCCAGTAATAAAAAAACTACACCAAAAACAAATAAAATAAATTAACAGACTTAGCTCTCATCAGAGCACTAACTTCCAGGGACAAATCCTAACTATTTGAGCTTCAATCCAGCTAATCCAATTCACTTTCACTTTTTAAGTCCAAGTTTCCATTCTGTGTCATGCTCATCAGCTCCACACCTCTGCATCTCTGTCTTGTCTTTCTCCAGCTTCAGACACCAGTATGGACATTCCCCTTGAATTGGCAACTCCAATTCAACTTTACTCACAGTCTCTTGCATAGCCTTTCCAAGGCTGAAGGCCAAAACAGGGCCTGTGACAATTCGAGTCTTCACTGCCAGGCTGCAGCATAAAAAAATTCCCCCATTCTAACTTACCTGCTTCCAAAATGCTGCAAGCGTCCTCTGGCTGTATACCTGGTGCTTGCACATAAGATTTATAAGGTGTGGCCACCGATATTGTAAAGCTCCCTTTCACCAAGGAGGACTGCTGGCTGCTGTCCATAAAACAGACCCACCTATCTCTCAGTTCCAGTGTCTAAAAGTCTATATACAGCTTGTCTTATCAAATTCATTCAGGAGTTTACTAATTCCCACCTCCTGTGGGAAAGGGAGCTTTGCAATATCTGTGGCCCATTGAAATCCCTAATCTCACAACTTTTAAATCTTAAGGAGTTGCATGTTCCCGGTATACTGCAGATGGAACATTGCAGCGTTGTGGAAGCAGGTAAGTTAGAGTGGGAAAAGTGAGGAACACTGATAGTTGGAATCTCTCTATGGGCACCTGAAAACTATACAATGAACAAATTTACAGGCACCCTCTGGGTATAACTGTGAAATATCCATACATAAAACTTGAAAAAAAAGGCTAGAAAATACTATTTCAAGCTTTTTGAAAATAATTAAATATGTAAAAATACATTTTTTTTTAACAATATATCCAAATGCAGAAATGTATCTAGTAATGAAATCAAGCTTTATTAACACTTAAACAGAGATCTGAAGTAAATTATCCAGATTTTGGACAGTCATTGGCAGTGGCAGCTGGTGAACTTTCAAGTTGGAGGGACGCCAGAGTAATTCTTGTCTCCTCCCATTTTAAACTCCTCCCCTGATGTCATGTTGACCTTTATATGCCCCGCCCAATGACCTTATATTTGCCCCGCCCATTGAATTAGACTCCACCTACTGATTTTTTAATACTGTTCATAAATTCTAGAATCTTGGGATTTAGGCAAATAATAACATTTCTCTTCTGCATGAATGCAATGGCACTCACCAACAGTTGACTCTCCTTCTCAGGGTGTCTTCAAGTGTAGTAGTCAAAAATAGTCTGCTGCCGTAGAGTGTTTGGACTTGGGGGTGATATAAAACAAGCAAACAAATCAGAGAGTGCAAGACCTCAACCGTACTTAAAAACACTTATGAAACCAAGCAAGACTATCTAGGCCCCAACCATAACTAAAAAAACATATTATACAAAGCGGGACTATATAGGCCCCAATTGTAACAACAACAAAAAACTAATTTGTCAAGCGGGACTATATAGGCCACAACCGGACCTTAAAAAATCCACATTACACCAATCAGGACTATATAGGCCCAAACCGTACCTAGAAAACCTTAAAATACCAAGCGGGAGTATATGGGCCCCAACCAGACCTTAAAAACCCACATTACACCAAGTAAGACTATATAGGCCCAAACTGTACCTAAAAAAAACATAAAATACCAAGCGGGACTATATATAGGCTACAACTGGATCTTAAAAACCCACATGACACCAATCAGGACTATATAGGCCCAAACCGTACCTACATTTTTTTTAAATACCAAGCCGGACTATATAGACCCCAACCGGACCTTAAAAACCCACATTACACCAATCAGGACTATATAGGCCCAAACCGTACCAAAAAAAACTTAAAATACCAAGCTAAACAATATAGGGCACAACCATGCCATGGGTATATATATATATATATGCCCTAACTCTATAACCCTAACCCCTAACCCTAACCTCCTAACCCTAACCCTCTATGCCCTAACCTTCTAACCCTAACCCTCTATGCCCTAACTCTCTAACCCTAACACTCTAACTGTAATCCTAACCCCCTAACCCTAACCCTCTAACCCTAACCCCCTAACCCTCTTACCCAAACTCTCTAACCCTCTTTGCCCTAAACCTCTAACCCTAACCCCCTAACCCTCTATCCCAAACCGCCTAACCCTCTAACCCTCTATGCCCTAACCCTCTATGCCCTAACCCTAACACTCTAACCCTAATCCTAACCCTCTAACCCTCTATGCCCTACACTGCCCCATCTACTCTTCCCACATCTATTCTCCCCTCTCTCCTTCCCCTGTGTATCTTCCCCTTCTTCCCCACTTATACTCCTCTTCCTCCCTTCCCCCCTTATCCTCCTCATCCCTTTCCCCCTCTCCCATGAACCCCCTCTCCTTCCAATGAACCCCCTTTCCCTCTCTTACCTTGATCCAATGTGCTCCTTCTGCTCTCTACCCTGTCCGGAACTGGGATATGCTAATGACGTGATGCGCATTGGACATGTGACACACCCAGAAGACGCGCTGCCGGGGAGAAAACACCAGGAGACAATCGGTTCAAGGTAAGAGAGGGGAAAGGGGGGTCATTGTAGAGAGGGGGGTCATTAGAGAGGGGAAAGGGAGGATGAGGATAAGGGGAAATGGAGTAGGAGGAAGATAAGGGGAGAAAGGGAGGAAGAGGGGGAATGGGGGAAGGGGGAGGGAGAGGTGGTCAGGAGGAGGAGAAGGGAGAATGGAGGAGAAGGAAGATAAGGGGAGAAAGTAGGGGAAATGGGGGAAGATGGGGGAGAGACACAGGGGAAGGAGGGGGGAAGAGTAGATGGGGAGTAGAGGGTAGTAGAGGGGGTAGCAGGCCTAGATGGGGGCAGTGTAGGGCAGGAGGGGGCATCAGGGCCTAGATGGGGGCAGTGTAGGGCAGGAGAGGGTAGCAGAGCCTAGATGGGGGCATCAGAGGGCAGGACGGGTAGCGGGGCATAGATGGGGGCATCAAAGGGCAGGATGGCGTAGCAGACCTAGATGGGGGCAGTGTAGGGCAGGAGGGGGCATTGGGACCTGGATGGGGGCAGTGTAGGGCAGGAGGGGTAGCTGGCCTAGATGGAGGCAGTGTAGGGCAGGAGGGGGTAGCGGGGCCTAGATGGAAGCAGTGTAAGGCAGGAGGGGGCATTGGGGCCTAGATGGGTGCAGTGTAGGGCAAGAGCGGGTAGCAGGACCTATATAGAGGCAGTGTAGGGCAAGAGGGGGTAGATGGGGCAACAGAGGGCAGGAGGGGGTATCGGGGAGTAGATGGGGGCAGTGTAGGGCATCTGAGGGCAGGAGGGGGTAGATGGGGGTAGTAGTGGGGGCCCCTGAGTTTATTAAGACTAGGGGGCTTGGGTAGTGTAGTGTTGGGGAAACTTACTTTGAGGTTGGGGAGATCAGGGTCCAGCCAGGGAGGATCAGTCAGGGAGGATCAGGCAGGCAAAAAAGCAGGAAGATAGTTGTAAGGGTTTGTAATCATGGGCTTTTTATAGCCTTCCTGATGTCATATTTAACATTAAGACTCCATAGGCTTGTGGGAGCTCAGAGGGAACGGTCAGAGGGGATGTTCTTAGCAACCAGGCAACCTACAGCACTGATTGGTTGAGGCTGCAAGCTGCCAGTCAGGGAAATTGATACATTTAATTGAACACTAAATTTGTATACACTGAAGTTGAGCGGTATAGCACAACGCACACACTCAGAAACACACTGTAATATAGCAGCACTAGGGAGAGAGACACCATGCAAGGGGGAAGGCACACAAAGAGTTAATTTAAAGTGATAGATGCATATTTTTAACAAAATCATATGAAAGAAGACATGAAAGCTGATATACAGATATCATTAAATTATATTATCTATATACATTTAAAATACAATGTTAAAGTGATTGATAATTTTTTTGGGGGGGCTCCTGCCCCTTTGCCCCTATGCACCAGCCACCCCTGGTCATTGGAGAACATTGTGAAGTGTACCTGCTAATTGTAGCATATACCTCCACTATATGAAGAACTAAGCATGCGTACCTGAAGCTCTATGTTACAGACTTTTTGCTTTACACATTTATTTAGTCTTGTATTCTTGGTAAACAATTCACAAACAGCATTATGAGGATAGTGCAGCAAAACAAAACAATTTTTTAAGTAAACTATTAAATCAAACTAATAAAAATGTAGATCTCCACTGGAATACATGTAAAAAGCAGCTTTTAAACATTATGTTGGATCACAACAGTAATTAAGATTTTACCTAAAATCAGGGTTCCATTAAAGAGAACATTTTCAACATGAGAAAATTACTCTAGTTCCAACTTATATAAGAAAAATAATTGTGATTCAAGAGAATTACATCCGCCTAAATTACCAAATATAGCGACTGTGCTTATCATCTAAACATATGGTTCTCCCTATTTCCATTATCTACTTTTCTAAAGGAAATAAAATAGCAGCAATATTTTTTTGGAAAAGCCCAGAGCATTTTTCTAAAATGATTCTTAAAACATTAATGCAAATACCACCTAATATATTTTTCTTCTAAAAGGGCCATAGAAAACGTTAAGCAACTGTAACTGAGCTGAAAGGCTCTTAACAACAAATAATGAAGAGGGGCTGATTCTTCTGCCAAATAACAGACAACATTCAGATTAGTTGGAGAAAGCCTGTTAAATGAGAACTGCAATCAAATACTTTTTTTTTCTTTGCCATGCCAATGTGAGTTTATTTTATTAGTGTGTCTTTATTTTATATTATTACAGCTTCCATAGTTAGTAGTAAATAAAGAGCACATCGTGCTTTCTTGACATTACATGTTTGTGTAGTTACACTTTATTGTTACTCTAGAATACAAGGATTTGGTTGTAGTTCAATCCTACAACACCATCTATTGAAATTAATTGTGTTCTGGGATGGGCTGAGAACATTTTCATTCTAATGGTCTTCTCAGTATTTGTGGTTTAGGACAATTGTTTTATTCCTTTTGGTAAAAGTCAAATGAATATTGTCCAAATACTAGCTTCGTTGATAGTGTATGCATCATACCAAACATGATAGGTCTACAGCATAGGTTCTCAAACTTTTGTTACAAGACAAAAAAAATGTTAACGCCCCCCATTATAACAGTTTTCCCGTTCAAGCCATCTGATATTTGCGAAAAGTAACGGCCAATATGTGCTTCATCTTGGAAACTGCTATTGCTATACCGATTTTGATTAAATGTAGCACATATAAAAAGATTGGTACTTGTTGAGACTTTTCTGCTGTGCAGATGGACCAAAGTAGCCCATCCGCTGCCGCCCACCTAGAAGGCTTCATCGCCCACTGGTGGATGGTACCGCCCACTTTGGGAACCTATGGTTTACAGCATTTCCCTTCTTTTCAAATGCTGTAACTTGAGAACAATTGTGAGATAATTTCAGAAAATCAACACAGGGACAAACAAATTATTCTTAACTTTACAATATCACAATAAAACTTTTACATCCTAACTTGATAAAATCACGGTACTCTAACTTTATTTTACTGTGCATTTAAAGGAGGATATTTTACACATTAAAAACACTAGTAAGGGAAGTGGTGAAACTGTGCTTTCAAAATATGTTGTATGATGCAAGATAAAAATGAAACTTTAAATCACACTTCTTTCTCCAAAAGATACTTTCAGCTGATGTACAAAAGGCTAACATGTCGGATAACTCCCAAATCATAGATTTATGAGTATTTATGTATGTCAGAAAGTGTTAGGTACACTTACAGACAGAAATGTGACAACATAAAGCATTTCTGTGCCTATGCAGCCATTATTCTATGGTACTGCACCAGCATATTTAGGCAGTCTGCTACCCTCTGAAAATGTGCTGACCTAGTCCTAGGCCTAAACATACCACTGGGAGTAAAAACTCTTAATACAACCTTCACTAAAGTAGTATTTCATATGGGGTATTCTATTTTACATTAAATAACTTACAGTATATAGAAAATATATTGAGGTTGTTAAAGTTTCAGATTCAAATGACCTATATGGAAGACTGAGAGCACTGCTCTTGCAACTATATAGCTACAGACAAGCTGAGTGCTTAGGACTAGATTTCCGCTAGTTGTTACAAAATATATTGTGTTTATATCAGTATGGCCCCAAGAGCTTGGTGATCACTCTACGTTGTGTGGGTTTTGGTCAACAAGAATATTTAAAATCAAAATTTGTTAAAAATTAAAAAATTCCTTATGAAAAATAAATAAATAAATAAATAAAAGCCTAGCTCCCATTCAGAGCCTGCCTCACTTCTTGGCCCATCTCTATAAATTGTGTAGCTAGACTACTTCCACATGACACATAACAAGTCATTTGAGTTGCATAGGCTTCCTTGCAGTGCCCTCACAGTCTTCTCTGTTTGTCTCCTTTTGTGTCTCTCAGCCTCCTAACTTGCTGTCACCGTCTCCTGTAGTCTCTGGACTCTCATGCAGCCTATACATTTATCTTTTAACTGTTTTTCAGTATTCCAGTTGTTTGGCAATATCCAGTGTCAGTGTGGCACTTTGCATCTTTATGACATTCCTGACTCTCTTGGAGAGCACAACACTTCAAGGTTTTCACTGATCTAATTAGAATATCTATGTACGTTTTCAATTAAAGATGGGCAAAATAGAATATGTTATCTTTAGCAAACTTTCCAGAAAGAAGGGAGTTCATGGTCAAACAAATGTAAAATAATATATTGGTACTAGGGAAATGCCTGTCAAAAATGACTGCAATAAAATTTGGAGCCTGGCAATGTTGTTTGCCACACAATGCGAGATTCTGCCCCCTTTGAGCACATTGCGAGCCCCCCGGTGAGCGCCTTTGTCGATCATTGCAAACCCATCAATGAGCGGCTTCGCCGCTCATTGCAGGCCTTAGTAACCTGCAACTTCTGTCCTTGGGAACGCCATGTGTCTCTTTCCACCATCTCGCCCCTGTCTCTTCCCTGTGTGTCTGCTGAATCTTTGGTTGGCGTGCGCTGACGGACGTTTGTTTTATTTTCAAAGTCCCGCGTGCCTGGCGTCGTTTGTGTAAGTGTTACTGTCTTTGATGTCGTGTATTTTCTAAGTCCCGCGTGCCTGGCATTGTTCGGCCTCATTTTGATCATGTTTGATAATTTTTAATTTTTTTTGGCCAATATTTTTTTCTATCGCTTAGCCGAATTTCGATCCAGGAAAAATGCCAAATATGGCTCATATTCGCTTGCAACCTCATTCACAGGCTCCCTGGCTCTCCCCCTGTAATGTGTGTGTTATTATATTTTTTTAATTATTTGGCTGTTTTTGGGGCTTTCGAGTTACAAATGTGATTCTCTGAAAAATACGCTATAGACGACCCAGACAGCAAATCCTATTTTGGGGTCAGAAAGAATAAGCAGAGAGCGCAGTTTATCAAGATTAACCGCACAAGAGTAGTTTAAGGGGTAAGCAACAGGCCCCCAGAACTTCCACATGTATATAATATCTATCACTAATGTAGAGTAGTAGCAGCACTATTAGTATAAGGGGTAAGTGGAAGATCTCCATTCTGTTGCTGCAATTAGAATAGGGACTGACCCTTAATAATGTTACAAGAGCACTTATCAATTTTCCCAAAAAAGCACTTTATTCAAGTATAATAATAGTTATAGGCACTGGCACTTTCTCTGTGGTTATTTATTGATTCTTGTGGCTTCACATATTTATTAAATACCGGATATACTTGAGTATAAGCCAAGTTTTTCAGCCCTTTTTTAAGGCTAAAAAGGGCCCACTCGGCTTATACTCGAGTCACTCTCCCACCTGTGTCTCTCTAACCCTCCTGTGTCGCTCTAACCACCCCCATGTCTCTCTAACCATCCCCCCCTGTCTCTCTACCCCCCCTGTGTCTCTCTACTCCCCGTGTCTCTCTAACCCCCCTGTGTCTCTTTCCCTTCCCCCTCCTCATCCCGGTATATGCTAATGACGTGACGTCACATGCGCGCCACGTCATTAGCATTGGCCTGGTCAAGACTTGAGGATGAGGGGGTTGAGGAGGGAGGTTGAAGAGGGGGTTGAGAATGAGGAGGGGTGTGGAGGATGAGGAGGGAGGTTGAGGAGGGGGGTTGAGGTTAAGGAGGGAGGTTGAGGAGGGGGTTGAGGATGTGGGGTTGAGGATGAGGATATGGGGTTGAGGAGGGAGGTTGAGGAGGGGGTTGAGGATGAGGAGGGGGGTGGAGGATGAGGAGGGAGGTTGAGGAGGGGGGTTGAGGTTGAGGAGGGAAGTTGAGGCTGAGGAGGGAGGTTGAGGATGAGGATGGGGGTTGAGGTTGAGTAGGGAGGTTGAGGAGGGGGTTGAGAATGAGGAGGGGGTTGAGGATGAGGAGGGAGGTTGAGGATGAGGAGGGAGGATGAGGAGTGGGGTTGAGGAGGGGGTTGAGAAGGGAGGTTGAGAATGAGGAGGGGGGTTGAGGAGGGTGATAAGGGAGGGGGGAAGAGACACAGGGAAGGGAGAGGGGGGGAAGAGACACAGGGAAGGGAGAGGGGTGAAGAGACACAGGGAGGGAGATGGGAGAAGAGACACAGGGGAGAGAGAGGGGGGCACAAGAGGGGGACACAGAGGGCACAAGAGGGACACAGGGGGTAGCACATTTCCCACCCTCGGCTTATACTCCAGCCACTAATTTTTCCCAGTATTTTGTGGTAAAATAGGTGCTTCGGCTTATACTCGGGTCAGCTTATACTCAAGTATATACGGTATGTGTCTGAAATAGTTCTATTTAGGACCGTTTGGATCTCTTTTTTTATATTAAAAACAAAATAATATAAAAAAAGAGAATTACATTTTTTCCACGATTTTCATTCTATACCAAGTTATAATAGATATATTAATTGTCTCAGCCACTAATCAAACAGATGACCTTATAACATTATCAATATATTAATATAAATCATTCAATATCATTAGAGGTGGTCAATTCATTTTGTTTTATAATGTTTTAAATGCCATTATTTAATTTTAGAAAAAGATGTCTTTCTTTCCTTAGTTTAAACGCATCCAAAGGAGAGCAAGTTGGGAGGCTAAAAGTGCACCAAACAATGGGTACTGGCTTCAAGAGACTTGTTATGTTTAGTTATGTATAAGGTGGTAATACCCTTCTGTATCACTACCTTGTCATGATGAAGGGGCTTGTGCACCTCAATGTAGCTGTGAGCTGTACCATGTAGGGTCACTCAAGTTGGGCAGGTCACAGCAGAAAGGTCAGACATATCACAGTCCTCTGGAGAAGAAACCGGCAACTCACTTTAGTATTTTTGGCAAGAAAACGATCAAACACATGACCTTATTACATTATCAATATATTAATATAAATTATACAATATCATTAGAGGTGGTCAATTAATATTGTTTTATAATGTTTTAAACACCGTTATTCAATTTTAGAATGTTCAAATAAATTTATAAATATTAACCGAATCTCTGCCAGTTATTTAAGTTGTGATAACTATATAGGAGCTTATGCTACAAAAAAAGATGTCTTTCTTTCTTTAGTTTAAATGTTTATCCCATACATCTTGGTATCAATAGAACTTAGAAGATATAATAAAAATAAAATTATTACAAGCACAAAAATAGAAATCTAAGAAGCTCGAAAAATAAAAGGTAGTTTATCTATCAAAAAGTCTCTCCTTTTGATTCTTTCAGCTTCTTGGATAGGTGTCTTCTGAAACCTGCAACGCCCAATATCTGGTCTTGTCACATGACACCTCCATCTAGCTGGTTATATAGATCTAGTCTCACTAAATGTTTATTTATGCGTATCAGCATCGGCGTAGGAGCCAACAAAAAATCTGGGGGGGACAAAGTTTAGACACAAAAACACTGGGGCCCTGAGGAATGGTACTTATCCACCACCAACGGAAGCATCTGAGGCAAAACATATTCTCCCTCAATTCTGGTATTAGCCCAAGTATTGATGAAAGATGAGCCGTTATCCTGAAGTTCTTGAGACCTCCCTGCAGAGTAAATCAGATGGATGGAATGGAGAGAGAAAAAGAAAAGAAAGTAGTACTTTACAGAAAGAGTAATAGATAACGGAAATAGCCTTCCAGTGGAAGTGGTAGAGTCAAGCACGGTTAAGGAAGTGAAACATGCCTGGGATAAGCATAAGGCCATCTTATGAATTAATAAGCCAGACTTTTGGGTCGATAGAATGGGAAAGTTAGATGGGCCTTTTTAGTTTTCTGACATCAAATAAATCTTTCAATGTTTAAGGGAGACATGGGAGACAGAGAGAGAGAGAGGAGAAGAGGGAGGGAGACAGTATGGATAAGAGGGAGAGAAGGGAGCAAGATATGCTACATAAGGGTTTATGCTGCAAGACATGTCTCATTGTTCCCCTTGGTATTATATACATATAACTATAAATAAACAACATGTATACAAAGCAGTCAAAACGTGATTCAGAGGAAAAAATGAAATGTATTTATGCAGTAGTCATGGATGGCTTGGAATCTACTGACATGTTTTGCTAATGTATTATTCCACTACCATATCACTGTATAACTTCCTCCCACATCACTATCGTATCACTGCATAACACAGGCTTCTCCAAACTCACTATCATATCACTGCATCACACAGGCTTCCTTCCACCTCACTATTATTTCACTGCATAACTTTCATATCACTGCATAACACAGGCTTCCATCCACATCACTATCATATCACTGCATATCACAGGATTCCCCCACCTCACTATCATATCACTGCATAACTATCATATAACAGCATAACACAGGCTTCTTCCCTCCTCACTATCATAACACTGCATAACACAGACTTGCTCCCACCTCACTATCATATCACTGTATAAGACAGGCTTCCTCCCTCCTCAAGATCATATCACAGCATAACACAGGCTTCCTCACACCTCACTTTCATATCACTGCATCACACAGGCTTCCCCCACATCACTATTATATCACATACCTATCATATAACTGCATCACACAGGCTTCCTCCATTCTCACCTCCCTGCAAGTTTAATTGCTACATGAGACTTTCCCAGGGGAATAGTGAGTGTGAGGCTAGGTGGAATATGGGTGATTAGGGAAAAGAAGGGGAAGTGAAGAAAAATAGGTGAAGAGCAAAAAGCAGAAGGCTAAGAGGGGAGGTAGAAAGTTAGATGGGGAAACGTGAATACTAGAAAAAACAGAATAAAGAGCAAAGAGTAGAAGTGAGTTGAAAAAATATGAATCAACTGCAAGAGTAAATAAATATAAGTCAGGTGTTGTGGTGAAAAAATACATGACAGAAAAAGTATACTAGCCATTTTGTAATTACAATATTGTGTGTACCTTTGTGCAAATTCCCTTCTGTTGCTACTTGGATGTGTATTGCACCCTCCAGGTTTGTTAATAAGGGGAGGATTTGGATGCTTTCCTGGGTCAAATCTTTCCTAGGAGAGCCATACTGCTCACTAGCACTGGTGCCCTCTAATGGTGTCCTCTGGTAAGGCATGATTAAGTTTAATTTTGCTATTTTGTTCCCTACTCATATAATGTGTGTGTGTGTGTAGGGGGGGGGGGGGGGGGGGGGGGTTTATATCCTCCCCCACCCCACCCAGTTCCTACGCCCTGCCTTTTAGATTCTCTCCAAGATTGCTGCTCTTATAATGTAATTTATTCAATTCCATTAAATTCTAGCAGCTATACACAACTTCTTGTTTTGTGACACTACTGACAGCAACAGTTGGTAAAAAGAAATGCCCAGTATGATAAATCTCTATTCAGGCTACAAGCAAATTAAGCTAAATGTAAGATTTTCTCTAAAATAATTTTGTGGTTTACATAACTGTTAATTAATGTTGTTTGTTTGCAATATAATTCACAGACATGAAGTTTTCCCCATATTCAGTAGTCTTTTAACTATAAGCAATGAACAACCCCAATAGCAACTAGAATAAAATACTATAGTGTATATTATCATTTGTCTGTTATAGTAAAATTTATAGCACATGGTACTTTGAGATTCTTTGATAACAGTAAATATATATATATAAAATGTGATGATAAAAATATAAAAGGTTCATTATTAAGAGAAAACCAAAAACCCTTTTTGGTGCATATTAAAACTTAATTTGCTTTTTTACTATTCTTAGTTCTTAACATGGATTTATATTTTCTGAAGGGATTAGTATGTCCTTATGTACTTGTTAAAATGTACTTAAGGAATACACATTAAAGACATTACACCACAGTAATAATAACATAATTACCATAGCCCTATATCTTGTTTTTACCAAGCGAACATATGCCCTTTTTATTTTATATACCTCATCCGCAATAATGTTCATTATTCACATATTAATGCTGCATTTCAGTATAAAACTAATTATCATGATGGGATATATTAAATGTGACTCATTTTACTGCACAATCAATATGTCTGACCTCAGAATAAAAATTGATCTTGATGATCTTTAAATGTAGTACAAGGGTCATTACATTAATGGCATACTAATAGGAGACAGTCCTGACCAAGCACTATTAATAGATTAGTATTATTTCCCAGATTTGCTCTGGTTCAAGGAAGTATTCTGATCTCCAGTCCATTCTTCCCAGGGGAGTACACAGAACCAGACAATCCTCAGACATCACTTCTTAGCTAATTAAAACATTTTCTTACACCAAGTATAAACAAAGGTTAAACTATTTATTTTTCCTCAGATTCCAGATAACAGACAACAAAAATGTTAAAAGCACATTTAAGCGATGCTAAAATGAAATATATATTGTTGTAAACTGTTTTTATCTGTCTTGTTTTTATGTTTTATATAATTACTAATTTATTTCTTAGGAACCTCTTTTTAAAATGATTTATGCACTGGTTTACTTTAATTACTTTGATATTCAATGAAGGATATTACATTCTGATGATACCAGAGCTGTAATCATGACATTTTTCTAAATGTTTTTTTTAAACAAAATCAAAAGCTAAAATTTGTCCTTCTGGGTTCAAACATTATTTTGTACATAGTTTTTGTTAAAAAATAACAATTGAAAATAAGAGAGCCCACGGCCGTATAAAGTTAAGGAGTGTGGGCATTTGACCGGGCTTGGAATAGAAGTATATCTATTGTTTTTATTACATTTAAAATGGAATGGGTTAAAACATTTTAAGAGGGGTCTATTATATAAGGCTAGGGAAGTTATATAAAGCCTGTTCTTCCTCTCCTCATGTCAGTTGGTTCTGAGCTCGATAATATTTGATCATTAGCGACTTGCCAGTCAAAAAATGACGGCAATAAGATTGTAAGGCAGGTAATGTTGTTTGTTTGTGACATTAATTTTGTTTGTGTTCCAAGATCCTTCGGCACTCATTGCAAGGCTGTTGGTTGTTTGTGTGCTATGAGCAGCGTTGGCATTTTTTTTGTATGCTAATGAAATAATTAATGAAATAATAAATTAATATACTTTACCTATTTTGAAGTAATATATGCAGAAAGCATTGTGTTGAAGAGCTGGCAATCTGTTTTCATGTTGCTGCAGCATACAATGTGTGTTTTCACTGCTGTGGAGCTGCTGTGTAAGCATCATGAATATGTGCAGTGTGTAGTGTAAATAGTGTGCGTGCGCGAGGAAAATCCATTAGGGTAGCTGTGTACTTCCGCATTGTGTAAGTTAGTGTTGTAAAATGGCACCTAATGTGTGTGGTACGCGGCTGTGGCTGATTTTGCTTCCTTGTTCTTGGACCTCGTCCAGCTTTTTTTGGAAAATCCGTATGTGTTTGGTTGTGTTTTGCGTGTTTAGGGTCCTGTAGCCTCGTTTTCGTTTTTTTCGGCGGCCATTTTTTCTCTCGCTTAGGGTATTTTCTGGTGTCTAAACTCTTGTATTTCGACTTAAATTGAGATGTAATTGTGTTTTTAATGTTTTCATGTGTGCGTGTTTCGGGCGCTAAGGTTGTATTTTTGCGAGCTCTTATTTTTGCGGCTCGTATTTCTGGATGGTAAGTCCGTAAATTTTGCGGTCGTCGTGGGAGCCTCCACCTCCACAAATGCGGCCATTTGCTTTGCGAGGGTCCGCATCTCCAGGCCTAAAGTCTTAGCTGCATGTTACTGCAACTGCTTTCTTAGTGCTCATCCAACTATGTTTCCATTAACTTTTGAAGAATCACAAGCCATTGACATATGGGTATGTTGAAGGTGTATTGCATTCAAAATACAGTATAAGCTAATAGCATTGCCATGATAATTGTATGTCCTCAAACTGAAGTGAAACTGCA
The DNA here is from genome assembly GCA_027410445.1 of Discoglossus pictus. NCBI lineage: Eukaryota > Metazoa > Chordata > Amphibia > Anura > Alytidae > Discoglossus > Discoglossus pictus. Next base: position 86,574,949 of record CM050165.1, read on the forward strand.
TCATGAATTGCTTATCTAGTAGTTAGAACTAGTTGTACACATATATTTGCATTGTATTATATTCCAAAATAACTGTAAATATATAATAGGTGGAAGTTTTCAGGATAATATGAGAAAATAGTACTGTACAGAAAGAGTAGAAGATAACGGAAAGAGTTATATTATAATAAGAATTACAGAATGTAAACCCATTATAGCTATGAAATTGCATTCTGGATGATTTGGTTTATGACATGTGTTGAATAAAGTAACTGCATTTTGCTTTGTTTCACTAAGTTTTTTTTCTCACTAAGTTTATTTCATATTATAAATAATATAAGATAAAGAAGATAGTTTATATGGCCTACAGTATATAACAAGTCATCATGAAAGTAAGTACATTTTTCTAATTGTTTCTTTTTTCATTTTTGTGTGTACTTCTTGGATATAGAGGTATCAGGGGTTTCATATACTTTGGTCACCATTATAATAAGGTAGTCTAAGTAAATACTTTGACGGTCTTTGAAGACTTTGGCTGTAGACTTGCGGTGCTTTACAGAAAATGTCGGCAAGTTTATCCAAAACAGTGTTCAAATTTTTATGTATTACAGAAGAAGAATGTATACTGAAATAGGATACTTCTTACTCCAAAATATACTGTTTCCAGTTGTTCAATAAACATTTTTTTTTATCACATTAAGTTGTTGATGAATCACATGTTGACATCGCAGTCCACAACAGGAAATTTGAGTTAATATAGAAATAAGCGCTTATTAAGCAATATTAAATACTAAGAAAGTCCACTGCCATGCAAAGTTAAGGAGAGAAGGAGTTTGACCGGGATTGGAACAGGAAAATAGCTTATAAAGTTATAGGTTTAAATAAGTTGGGATAAACTAAATCTTAGGAGGGACCATTACATAATTCAGGAAAGTTATACGTAGGCCTGTTTCCCTCAATTTTGTCAGTTGGGACTGGCTTTGACCACTTGTTAGGACGGGGTTACCTGCCACATATGGGTATGAGCAGCAAGTTAAGCTCATGGTGGTGTCTATACTCCTGGTGAATGGTGTCCCCTTGAGTTCTTGTGTGTGCGTGGGCAATGCACTTCTCATTGCTTTTCTTGGTTACATGTTATTATGGAAACAAAGGAGTTGTGGACTTAACTATCCATCACAGCTCTGGAGATGGTGGGGGTGCTTGCCTGCATATGAGTATAAGCAGCAATATTAGCTCATGGTGGTGTCTGCACTCTTGGGCATGGGCCCTCCATGAGTTCCTGTATGTGCGTGTGCAATGCACCTCAATATTTTTTCTTGGTTACATGTTATCATGCTATGACAATAAGGAGCTGTGGCTTTAATAACCAAATCTCGTAAGTGTGTGGATTTTTTATTATGTTATGTGCATACTGGGGTAACAATCTGTAGTTAATAATGCACCAGTCAAGTTGAATATAAATGGATTTTATCTGAAAAATACAATTTCTGGTTAAAAACACCTGTGCATCTAACAAATCTATAACTGGTTTCTTTTAACTTTCTGCTCTTATCTTTTTAATACTTTTTGAGATAATTAAATATGGTATTTTTGAGATATAATAACATATACAAAAACATGATGTGGACATACTATAGTATCATGGAAGGACTAAGAATAATTATATTAAGAAGATTCTGTGAAACCAATTTTTAGAACATCAGATTGAGAATATTTTATTTGTATCAGCAATTTCAGGCAGGCTACTTCCTTGTGAAAACCTGCTACTCTAAGGCTGGGTATCGTAGGCCTGGCACTGGCAGCCCATAAACAAATACCCTCAAATATCACTGAGCTGAAGCAGTTTTGTAATGATGAGTGGGCCAGAAGTCCTCCCAGGCTATATGAGAAACTCATGCATTAAATGTTTTCTTTAGGTTATTGCTACTAAAAGGTTTTCACATCTTACTGAATCATAGGGTGCATTTACTTTTAACCAAGTCTTTTGAATTTTAGCTGAAAAATAATGTCTGTGTTGTTTGCCAGATTAGGACCAGACTTAAGACTTAAAATCATAGGATTTTAAGGATTGTCTTTTATTATTATTATTATTTGTATTATTATTATTATTATTATTATTATTGTTAATATTGTTATCATTATTAATATCATGTATTTGTAATCCTCGACCATATTTCCCCTTAACGGGTTAAGTACAAGGCAAAAAAAAAAAAAATAACACAAAGAATGGAGGGCTCTGTCTTTGAGCTTAAAATCAAACTTACATAGTACTTTTTCCCAGAGAACCTAACAAGACTGAAAACTCACAAAATATTTTACCTATCACATACAAAAGATTGTAAGTTTGTGAGTTTTCAATCATGTAAGGTGCTTCGGCGAAAGCTCTAAGTACACTAGATTCTAAACTCAAAGATAGGGCTCTCCATTCTATGAAATGTGTCAATTTTTGTTTTGCCTCACACGTAACAATGTTCAGCGCTGTGGTATATGTTGGCTAATTACAAATAAAGATAATAATAATATATATAATAATGTAACTGTAAAGGACAAACACTGGGTATAGATTGTAAGACAATGCTGGGTTCATTGCTTCAAAGTCGTTTATCCATTTGTAGAACTTGGAAACAAGATTACAATGCAGGGAATCTTACATTAGCTGTTTAATCAGTAGAACATTTATGATTTACATAGGTGACTGGTTTTATGGATGTATCTTTCTTACCTTTTTGGAGCCCTTAGGCAGTGAAGTGGAGGAGCCCCTACATTGACATATTTTTGCCTTTTCTGTACATGTAAGTTGTTTTACCTTTACATGTACTGTAACTTTCTTGTTGTAACTGTCTTGTTCTAGGTGGTTACCACTAGCCTGTCTATGAACTGTAACATTTCATTTTTTTTAGCCAGGAACCATTTTTTTTAAGAAGTGGCGCCCCTCACAGGGAAGCTCCCTGGGCGGCTGCCTAGTTGGCCTCCATGCTGTTTTCATACTATAATATATGATGATGTAATTTTCTACCAAGTCATTTATTAATGTTAATGTTTGAGGCTATATCTGGAATTACCTGTAACGATAATTATAATAAGATTATGAAGGACATTTAATAAAGCAGTTAATTTTTATTTGCTTTCAATTTAATGTTATTGCATGGAGTGGAGGATCCCTTCTAAAAATGTTTATAAAAACGTTGTATAAAGGAAATTTTAGGCTTCTTGTACAGTTTTCCATTTAATTGTACATATGTTATATTTTATGTAATCTATTTCACAAATTTTAAGCATAAATGATATATACAAGCAAGTACTAACTAGAAGTATATTGTTATAAAATGACCTTAGAAATGCACTGTATCCTTAAGTAGTATGCCTTATACTTATTACACATTTTACTTTTTTCATTATCAGATGCCATAAAGTTATGTTTTATTTTATGATATATTTAAGAATTCTAATAAAATTTTATATAAAAGTATATATCATTTTAATAATTGTGATAAATATTAGATAAACATGCACTGCTTCTTCTGTGGTTTTCTTTACTCATTGGAAATGCATCTTTCTGACATATTTATCAAGGTATCAGGAAGTTTTCAGTTATTTGCCATTGGTACATCTTCTAGAATTTCTTCAGGGATGTTTTTTTCCTTTGGTTTATCCATGGAAATATGTATCCAAGAGTTGTTTGTGTCATTTTAACAGCAAATATTTTAATGGTCCTTGTGGTAAAATAATCTTTATTTATAAGAGCGAAAGAGTGAACCACATTTGATTTTTCAACAGCACAAGACAGATAGATTATATCAATTCACGATCTATAGCTTAATATATTACTTTAAGATGTTTGTAATCATTGCAAAAGGTTAAAAGTTGACTGGATTGATAGACTATATACCACAAATATGAGCATCCTCCATTGAACTGAGTGATTGTCCAAGCCACAAGCTGTGAAATTGCCAAGTACATATCCCCTGTTGTTATCACTACAAGTATTTGTAACAATTCAATTTAATCATTTATCTTTCTTTATGGAATTAAATAATTACAACTAGCAGAAAAAACACATTTGCTTATATATTGTCTTTTTATTTATAATAGTATCTAAATAGATGTATTTGAAGTTATTATTGCTATATATATATATATTTTTTTTTACCGCATGTTCATCCTGGCATTACCGGGAAATGGGACAATCATATTTAAATGTGTTAAAAACACAATGGGACAAATAATATTGCCCGACAGATGCCAACTACTGTATATATATAATTGCTGGTTTGCCTGTCACGCCTGTAGGGTGTTTTGTGCAGGGCATTGCAACGCATGCACAGAACTGTAACCGCAGCCATAACTGCTGGGAAGCACCGCAACAGAGAGAGAGACAGGACAGAGAGAGAGAGAGAAAGAGTGAGAGAGAGATGCATAGCAGAGCAGAGAGAGAAACAGGATAGAGAGAGAGAGAGACATGACAGAGAGAAAGAGACAGGATAGAGAGACAGGACAGAGAGAGAGAGAGAGACAGGACAAAGAGACAGGACACAGAGAAAGAGACAGGACAGAGAGAGAGAGAGAGAGAGAGAGAGAGAGAGAAGGAGAGAGAGAGAGAGAGACATAGCAGAGCAGAGAGAGAAACAGGATAGAGAGATAGATGGGACAGAGAGAAAGAGACAGGGCAGAGAGTCAGGACAGAGAGAGACAGGACAGAGAGACAGAACTATGTGCACCCTCTCCTTCTGTCCCTGAGCCCTGTGTTTCTCTGTGTGCCATGTCTCTCTCTGTGCGCTGTGTCTCTCTCTGTGTGCGCTCTCTCTCTGTGCCCTCTGTCTTTCTCTGTGTCCTCTCTCTGTACTCTGTGGGCTTTCTCTCCCTCCATATCTCTCCCTCTATCCCCTCCCTTTCTCCCCTCCCTCCCTCTCTCCCCCTCCTTTTCTCTATCTCCCCTCCCTCTCTCTCTCCCTCCTCTCTCTATATCCCTGGGCCTCTTTCTTCCTCTCTCTACCCTCCCGCTCTATCCCCCTCCCTTTCTCTCTCTCTCCCTCTCTCTCCCCCGCCATCTCTCATACTCTTCCCTCTCTATTCCCCTCCCTCTCTCTCTCTCTCTCTCTTTTCTCCCTCTCTCTCTCTCATTCACTCTCCCCCCTTCCCCTCCACCTCCCTCTGTCTCTCCCCTCTCCTTCTATCTCACTCCATCTCTCTCTCCCCTCCCTCTCTCTCTCACTCCCTCTCTCCCCCTCCCTCTCTCCCCCTCGCTCTCTTTCCCATCTCCCTCTCTCTCCCCCTCCCACTCTATCTACCCTCCCTCTCTACCCCCTCCCTTTCTCTCTCCCCTTCCCTCTACCCCTCCCTCTCTTTCCCCCTCCGTCTCACGCCTGTGCCAGACCGCGCATGCGCTATAGCGCGGCTATGTGGTCCGTGCATGGATTGCCATTTCCATACCCAGTTGCCAGATTCCCCCAGCCTCAGTAGGCATTGCGCAGGAGTTACTCACACCTACTAACTATTATAGTGACACCATCATTTATGTCAAGCGAATTTCTAGTGTGAATATATATAATTGATACTCATTTTACAACACTGAACATTACTGACCCTGATTGCGAATGTAGCCTTGATATATGTTAAGTTGATCAAGAGTAACATCCTTTTTAAATTGCCTTTCAAATTGTACTCACATTTATTTTTTAAACAGTGATCTAATTTAATATAAGAGAGATTGCATTTTTACCCATTTTTTGGTGTTATGCAAAGTTAAAAAATAAATATGTTGCCTATATATTTTATGTCTGGTCTCAAGTGCAGATGAGTTAGAATTTTATTGCTGCTGTTGTAGATATAATTCTGTGTCATTTCCTAAGATGAGCATGAGTCGGTAAATACAAAGTTAATTTCCCTGATGTGTGATGAACAGTTCTTTGGCATAGTTATGACAATTACTTTGCTGATTAAAATATATTTTTTTTTACTGTGTGTGGGCTAAAAGTGGGTTTCTTACTGTGTCCTAATGAAAAATTACTGCAAACAAGTGAAATAGAAACAACGCTTTTTACAGTCATATTCGTTGTGTGTAATTTTGAAGTCCTTTTGGTATTATTAGCATCTAATGAATGCTGAAATACAGCAGGTGTCAAATCATATCTGTTATTTTGTGGTTGAGAATGAATGAATGATATATTGCTGTTGCAAATGAATCTAATATGAATCTAATGAGTAATAATGAGCAACTGTTTTGTCGTTATTTTAAACAACCACTGAGATGCTAATAAACTCTCATTTCTATGGTTTATTTGCAATGCTGACTGGGATTCATAACATGGCCATAATGTGCAAGAAACCATATGCAAAACTGGGAAGTGAAACCTCTCTACTGTGCATAATTTAGTTAGCTGGTGAATTACAAATCTTTGGTTTCTCAATACAAAATAAAGTTGCTGACACTATCCATCTATGCAGTGTAAATTATTAGTTTAATAAAAGAGCACATTTATATTCTTAAATGACACTGGAAATCATATTTGCTGTGTTTCAAAGTAGGTATGTGAAAACATTTCATAGTTTGTTTTTCACATTTATATATAGGTCCTAATAATAAAAGAACTTGTCCCTGTCAGCCAATGACGAGCAAAATAGCTATTATGCTATCAAGGACCTATGAATGAGGGGGTCGTCAACCTTTAAATCCCCACCGCCCACTTTTAATGGTAAAATTTCCTTACCGCCCACTGGTGCCGTAGTAACTCAATTTACCCTTTCTAATTTCTGGTTACATAAATCATATGACCCTAGCTATGTATCACCTGCACTTACTAGATGGTGGCCTGCTCTTCCTAGGCTCTCTCAACAGCTCTCCAAACAGCCAAGCGTGGTCTGCAAGTCTCCTGTGTGTGATGTCAACTGTCAGCGATGCCACCTAGCGATTACCCCACCACCCACCATGAAAGCTTGAAGGGCCCACTAGTGGGCGGTAGGGACCAGGTTGACTACAATTGAGTTAGAGGATAGGAAGGAGAGGGGTGGGGTGATATGCAAAACCCTTTAAATATATCAAAGTATTTAATAAAGTTCAAGAGGGAAGTGCATTACATAAAATGAGAAATACAAGAAAAAAATGTCATGATTTGAAGATGGGATGGAAGGTAAAACATTTGGGGGTAATGTGAGAAAGAACAACTTTTAGGTAGCTATAATTGACAGACCGGATTGACCTTTTTGGTACTTATCTGCTCTCCCAAAGCATTATTTGTATTAGTGGTGCACTACAAGGTGTTTATTTTCTTCATACATAGCTTGTTGTATGCATTATGGCAATAAATCTACAATAAATAACTGCACTGAGGAACACTTGGGATGGAGGAGTTGGGTGGGTGGAGTAGGTTTGGGCATGCAAAGGACTTTCATTTGTTGAAGGGAAACAGTGATGGGCAAGGAAATGAAGATGGAGAATGGGATGGGAGGCTTTTAATTCTCCTTAGGATAGATTGCAGAAGTCCTCGGTAGTCACCATAATCCTCTTTAATATAAGGCAGTTTCTAGCAAACGAGATAGTGTGCTTAACAAAGTGTATTAGCCACCACACATTTTGTATCACTCAAACAGTCCAAAAATTACACACTAATATGACAATTATATCCTTGGTACACAGTGTTAAGGTTCATAAGTAAGTCTTTCTGGTAAGGCCTGGGCAACTCATTGGTTGTTTTTATTTCTCTCTCTCTCTCTCTCTCTCTCTCTCTCTCTCTCTCTCTCTCTCTCTCTCTCTCTCTCTGTGTGTGTTTTTGTGCTTCCTGACCTGAATTTGAAGATTAAAAAAGGAGGAGGTAAACTCTTTAAAGCACTTTATAGAAAGGAATACGTGTAAGGAAAATTATGTAAAAAGGCCTAATAATACAGCACTTTAACTTATATTTAAGTGCAGGTATCCCCATAGGCTCTTTGTATTCATGAACTGCCTGATGGTAAGTCTCTTTAATAAAGCACTGTCCTATACAATCTGAACACATTTGACTGGTAGGTGTCCTTTAAAAAAAAATGATACAAGTCAGCTTAGGCAATATGAGTGATATGCACGTACGGGAAGAAAACCAAAGCTTATCTACTGAAAAGCTGTTCTCTATCTCCATATCTCTTATGAACACTAGCCTGTGAAATCTGAATATAAAGAAACATAAAAAAAAATTTTTATTGAAAAGTTGGTATATTTCAACTATGCTATAATTTTTCACTATATCTATTGGTAAAGCCACCCTTTTTGTTTCATATGTTCACAAAATAATAAAAAAAGAAAAAGTGCAGAAAATTAAATTGCATAAAAAATTATATGGATGTTTAAATCAAATATTCCTCTTCCTTACTGTACACAGTTGATTGAAGAGAAGTGTAATGTGAAGTTTCAAATGCTACATTATCTGATGACAATGATTGACATTGAGCCCTCTTCTATTAGAAGCTTGCAAATGCCTCTAACTCGTAATTTTGGCTGCAGGTGTTTTTTTCTCTAAATGCTTAGATATATTCTATTCACTAAAGCCCACAATTTATCCCCTTAAGCCTAAACTTGTAAACCAAGCCTTTTTAAGTATGATTTCAGGGGATGTGATCATATGATCTGACAATATTTAAGCAATCCCGTAATTTACTTCCGAGACACAGCCAATAGTAAATGAGACTGTCATCACAACGTCAGTAAAACATGGAAGTTAGACGTAAACTGCAATAGGAGGCTAAGAATTAATTATTGCCAAAAAGTAATATTTGCCGATAGGGCTCGCAATCAAGTAATCTAACACTCTATAAAATACATTACGTCATCTGTTTTAGTCCATGTGGGTTTCATGATATGTATTAACCCCTTGAGTCCCGGGATCGATATTACTCAGAAATAACAGTTAAAAGTTATATTTTTGTAATTGCATATTTGTGGGTTTGAGACTGTTGTACAATTAATTATAATGTCTTTCTATGCCTTCCTGTGCATTGAAAGTATAGTATTATGTGTTTAATAGCGGTTACAGCTCTAATAAGTGTTTTAAAAAAGCCCCTGCAAGTCCTATTTAGTACTCTTAATATTTTTGACAGAAACTTGATACTTTTTTCAGTTGCGGGTTAGACTTTATTTGTGATCTAGCACTACGGGTCTAATAAAATATCGATTTTGTGTAAATTTAATTATTTAAAATTTGTAATATACAAGCTAAATTCTAATGCTAAAATCAATGGAGCTCTAATGCTGGTTTCATGGGTTTGGTTGGCCCGTATTGATTGTGGGTGGGTAACTCATAATCAGATTTCACAAAAACTGACTTTTTTCATTTGCAAATGCCTTAACGCATTTACAACAAAATAGTTAGTTCAATATGTAGCAATTTTAGTACCATTATCAAAATAAGCTACAACCCTGAGCAGTTCCACTGTAAATAATTATAAGACAAGCTCTTTGAAGATTTTCCAAATTAAACTTTGAGTTTTGTTCATCATCCACATTAATGATATATTATTTGTTTTTTTACATCTCATTAGAAAGCATCAAGATTGTAAATTCTCTGCACATCTATTGTGAATTATAAAATCACAAATTTATTCTAAAGCTGAATGTTTCAAAATAGCTTCAACCTTGGTGATAAATTATTCAGATCTCCTCAGTCAGGTTTTGCTTCTTTTCCTCACTGAGAGCATTTTGTTTATACAACATGATTGAGTCATGACCCTGTGGTCATTTGTGACTTTGTTTTTAGATTTACTGATCTTTTTAGAAGGTTTGCTTTCTCCTTTTAACAGTTTGTGCCTTTTAACTAGTTTAATGCCATCTGGCTTATCTCGTTAATACAGATAACTTATATACATATAAGATGATCCAATAATAATAATAATAATAATATGATGGAATGACTAATCATGGGTATGCAGTTTTACTTTATTACAGAGACAAAAACAGGCTCCTCCATTTTTGAAAGGTTGTTAATGCTGTATTTTTCCTTGTTTTTTATCCCCTGTATTGCGCTACGGAATATGTTGGCGCGTTACAAATAAAAGTTAATAATAATAATAATACATTTATCTAACTTTATTCATCATTGTCTCTAACTCCTTTTCTAATTTTTTATATATCTGGTCTGTATCAATTAATTTATGACTCCTGTACCCTTAGAATTTGAAATGATAAACAGACATAGAGTTCTGATTTTCTGCCATGGACATTAATCCTAAAACTTTAAATATTAAGGCAAAACATGCATGATCTTTTATTATACCTCAACATTTGGTCATTTTCATTATTTGTACATAAAAGCACAACCTACAGCTGTAGTGTAAAAATAATGTGTATACAATCCCAAGTTGCTATACAAAGAAACTGACAACGAGGGAGGGACAGCATAGCCTATTACAGTCTGCAAAACATGTATCTGCTGTTACGTTTACTATACTCTCACTCTCTTCATGCAAAAATAAATATTCTAATGTTCAAATCTTTTTCCTTAATATAAAATCCCATCATTGGTCTAGATTCACTAAGGTATTTGTGAAGCGTTGCAGTAGTTTACTGCCTGTAACCTCAGAGGCTTTTACCATAATTAGTACATTTGCAATGCTAAAGGGTCCAGTGAGTCTTGCAAAAGCATAGGAATAATAAATTATATATTTCATTACAAACAGTATTATTATTATTATTATTGTTTATTTGTAACATATTCCGTAGCGCTATACATAAGTTAATTTCCAGGAAAAGACAAATTCAGTATAAACACATTGCAAAGAATGGAGGGCTCTGTCTTTGAGCTAAGAATCCGGTGTCCATAGTGCTTTCTCCAAAGCTCCATGCAAGATTGAAAACTCGCAGACTTACAATCTAAACGTATACCTGTATATGTGGTATAAAACAATTATTGTAAGAGTTGGGTTACACTTCTAGAGCTTATCAGCAGTATGAGGACACAACTACTGTAAAATAGTGTAAACAAACCAAAAACCCAACAAACAGAGGAGGGAATGGATTAAGTCATTTTATCGTTATAAAAAGGAATTAATTCAAATATTCAGCTTGAAATTATTTTCTCCTACCACATTAATGCATTAATATACCCCATTAATATATACATTAATAGGACCGTCCGGTTCTTTGTGAATCCCTGATAGCAAGCACAGAACCAACCCAGCTTACTCCCACCAAAGTGTCCAGCAAACCACAGGATCCAATAGCCACTCAGCAGATGTTACTGGCTGTAACAAGGTCCAATGCAGATGCAGCAGCAATAATCCCAGAAATAAGGATAATTATATCCCTCAGAATGAAACACACACTAAAAATTATTTATGTTTAAACTGACTGTTTATTGATGCATAGCACATTTATACACAACCCAGTCCTTTCATGTGAGGAGGCCTGTCCATCAGTTATCACCCCCTCTTACTCACCCCCCAGTCTGGGAACTTAACATTCAGGCCAATTGGCCCTTTGATCCTGGACTCACAGGGGTTATCTGATTAGATCAGGAGTGCAGACACTCAGTCTCTGTGTATGGGACCCTCCATATGTCCTGCAGGTTTCTCCATTCACACCTAAGTGCACACTGTCCCCTGGTGCCAGCTAGCCTTTTCCACACTGCCATGGAAAAAATGTAGCATCCCAATACCAAAAATGCCTGGGTTAACCGTCAGACATCAATAAATGAACATACCACTACAAAAAGGGCACACTTTCCAGTATAATACACACACACATAAGTTGTCCTGTTTATATTACACACACACACACACATAAATAAATAACTTTGATCACCCCCATCCCACAGGGCACACAATATGAATGTAACATTCACAGTTCAAGTATTCAGGTTGGGAGGACATGGAGCCTGATTCAATTCCAAGCCTGCATCTTGTGGAAATTGATTTAAAAGATTGCAAAAACCTTAAGTCGTTGACTGTGCTGTAGCTGAGAAAATCAACACACAGGTCTAGGCATTGGTGGGTATTTGAGAGAGATATAGATAGAGAGAGCGATAGACTGAAAAAGAGATAAAGAGTGCTAGAGAGAGAGATAGAGAGTGCTAAAGAGAGCGACTGAGAGATAGAGATAGAGAGAGTGAGTGAGAGATCGAGACAGTGAGAGTGAGAGAGACAGAGAGATAGAGAGAGCAAGTGAAAGATAGAGAGAGCGAGTGAGAGACGGAGAGAGAGAGAAACACCGGAGGAGGAGGAGAGTGAGGAGAGATAGAGGCATGGGGAGAGGGAGAGGAGTAAGCAGGTCAGGGAGGGGAGGTACAGGTGTTGGACAGCAGGAGGGGAGAGGGACGTGCTCCTAGATGTAGGCACACAAGCTGTAGGAACCACGGGTCAGGGGCCTGATCCCAGGGGGGGAGGTAGTGGGGATGAGGGGCAGGCCCCAGGGAGAGAACAGGGAGTCCAGGAAGCCCAGGCACAGATGGGAGGGCAAGAGGTTGAGCCAAAGCAGAGGGCCTACAATTATAGCCCAGAGGAGACAGAAACCCTTCTCAGGGAAGTCCAAGCCCGCCATAGCATCATCCATGGTGGAAGGGATGTGAGGCCTAGCGAGAAGACACGTGCCTGCAATGAGGTTGCTTCAGCTATTGCATTATTAGGGGTTGCAAACAGGGATGTCAAGTCTCTGAAACACCAATATGATGACTGCCAGATGAAGGTCGAGAAGAAGATGGCAGCGGAGGCCAGAGCAGCCCATGCAACCGGTGGTGGCCCACCACTCAACTGTGGATGGGAGTGCACTATTAAGGAATGGTTGGAGCCAGTGGTAGTAGTGGGCTTTGCAGGACAACTGGACACTGGCTTTCAGGAAACCCTGCAATGTTAGTATCTTATGCACCATCACACCCTCATATGCACACACATAAACCACACACACATAGATAACTGACATTCAATAGCACTGTAAGATCATGGTTTTGACTACATACTGTAAATATGGGGCAGCAATAACCATGTACATCCAGGAAGCATACATATTATTATCATTATTGTTATCAATGAAATGACGGTCCAATACCAGCAATAAAAAACTGATTCTAAATAGCAGTTACCAATGCAGTTTCTGTTATGTTTTCTGTTTGTTCAAAGTTCATATAAAACAAAACAGTTTAAATATCAATTGCAATTGTGCATTTTTTGCCATGAGTTTCCCTATCCCTATCTTTCCCATGTTAAACGGTACCGTTTAAAGCTGTTTCGTTTAACACTCCTACTGCTTGGAACCTATACCAGCATTAAACGAGGTGTAGCTATAGATCAACATTGATCTCACATCCAAAAGAGAGTGCATGTATGGGTTTGCACACTGCAGTATATGCGTATACAGACTCTGAAGAACTGCATGTGCATGTCAAGTACTAGCCTAACCTGGACCATGTCTCATAAGCATGTTAACACCCATTGTTGAGAATTGGTCATAAATTGGTCAGTCTCACACACTGTACAGCAGATTTAGATAAGCACGTGTCCTAATGAACTGCAGATGGCACACAGCACCAGCATTACATATATTGATATGAGCCATGATCCACAATGCTCATGATACAGCTCAATGTTTATCTGCGGAAAACAATCATTAAAGCCAATTACAAGTGATCATGATGTCAGGGATATGGAAACACACAGCAAACAATTGTTTAGAGAATCAATACTCAAATTCTATTGTCCTCTCATTTCAGTACCCAGGAGGTACCACAATCACCAGGTGGTGGTGGAGAAAGCTGAGGGCCCGGGACCATCATAGAAGGTTAGCCCATCAGCAGCAAGACCATTGTGGGGAACATCCCCGGGCCCTCACACCCATCATGGGCATGTTCCCAGACCTTTCAAACTACAGACATGTCATTGAGCCAGCAACCACCTGCAGGGATGTCGAGGTCCTGGGACCACTCTCAACAGGCTCACTACTGCAACCTGGTGACATGCAATTGATGCGTTGGCCGGACCCAATTCTCTCCCACTCCTGACCCTGCCACAACAGATGTTGTCCCAACAGATGATGCCACAGCAATGGTTGTCCCAGCAGTTGTTGTTCCAACAAATTATGCCACAGCAGTGGTTGTCCCATCAGGTGTTGTCCCAGCAGTTGTTGTCCCAACAGTTGTTGCCCCAACAGACTGGACCAACACCATCCCTAAGGGCAACACCATCGCCAATGGCAACACCATCCCTATGGGCAACACCATCTCCAATGGCAACACTATCCCTACGGGCAACGAGATCACCAACGGCAACACCATCTCCAACTGGCAACACCATTGCCAATGGCAATACCATTGCCAATGGCAACACCATTGCCAATTGCAACAACATTACAACGAGCAACACCTCTGGCCTCACCACAGCACATACACAGTCCAACCTTGTTTGGAGACAGAATTCACAGTCCCTTACAAGGCACCTGGAGGTGCAGCACATCCGCATTGAGGATGAGTGTGACAGTATAGTAGTGCAACAGCTGACAGCTCAGCTTCAAAGGCAGAACAATATTGGTACCGAGCAGGTCGAAAGCATCAGAGCAATATATGGTGAAATGATGAGGCAGAATCTAAGGATGAGAGGTATAAGCAAATGGCTCATAAGGACAGACAAGCCCTTGGCGCGGCTAGTGCAGTTGGCCTCTTCTAAATATGATGCACAAGAAAGCTCGCAAACAGTTTGCTGAAGACAAGCAGACTAAGGGCATGGATTACTGGAACCATGTCCTGTGGTCCGATGAGACCAAGATAAACGTATTTGGTTCAGATGGTGTCAAGTATGTGTGGCGGCAACCAGGTGAGGAGTACAAATACAATTGTGTCTTGCCCATGGTGGTGGGAGTGTCATGGTCTGGGCCTGGGCTGGCACTGGGGAGCTTCAGTTCATTGAGGGAACCATGAATGCCAACATGTACTGTGACATACTGAAAGGAAAGCATGATCCCCTCCCTTCAGAGACTGGGCAGCAGGGCAGTATTCCAACATGATAACGATCCCAAACACACCTCCAAGATGACCACTGCCTTGCTAAAGAAGCTGAATCAGTTTTGTACCGTTGCTTTAAGCCATTGTTCTGAATTGAACGGTATATTGACTGTGCGAAATGAAAAAAGCAACCATGTTGAGAAGCATCAGGGAATACTCGCCTGCATGCATTCATCATGGTCAATTCAAAATTAATTGTTAGGGATCGTGGGGACAATGCTGGTTCCAAAATTTTTATTTGCTCTAGAACTGAGACATAAGTCTCCTCTGTCTTGTTTGGCAACAAGGCGTATACCAATGGCAGGGATATGTTATCCTTAAATCCATGGATTGTGTACAGCTGGAAAAACAGTAATGGAACTTTTTTTAAAGTACCATCAGCATACCAATGCTCACTTTGCAGATTCCTAGTTGTAGAGAAGATTATTCTGTTGTCCTGAGGTCCAGAGTCATACTTAAGAAACACTTCTCCACTTTTGTACTCATCAGTAAAGACAATGTCCCTCCTGTGTGCTGGGAGAACTGGACCATCAAACCGTCTTCTCCTGATGTTCCTGATGGTACACTTCATCGTGGCAATGCTTGGCAGCTTGGGCGCTGCTGCTTGGCTGCAGGTTTTGGACACATTGGCAATTATACTGTGCGCAGTATCATTTGTTGTTTCTGCACAACCTTGCATGGTGTCCAGAACATGTGCTGCCTCAACTTGTGCTGCATCTGCACAGTGATTGTGCTCCCTGAGTGTTTTCACTATGCTGTAAAATTTTGGCACTTTCAATATATTTTGTTTTCAATTTGCTTATCCTTACAGAACAAATGGCCATCATAGCACAGCTTTGCTTTTCCTTTTTCGGATTTAAGAAACTCAACTGCCATGATGCCATCACAAACTGAAAGTAATATGTGGGTAGGAGAATTGCTGTCGGTAAATTGTTCTCAGTAAATTTTTTCCGGATCCGACTAATTGCTTACGCGATAAACTGTAGCATCGAATTAACCAATTTTTGGTGAATTGCAATCGCGATGAATAGTCGGCGGTGAATTGCTGTCAGTAAATTGTTCAACAAATTTCCCGGATCCCATTCTGACTTAGTGATTGAAAGTAATGGTGGTTAACTGGCTGGAGATACTTTGTAATGGGGTCCAAATAGGTTTTTGAGGTAGAGTGTTAGAGAGTGCGGGGAGTGGATACAGGACTGGAAAGATTGTGAGATAGTAGGTGATGACAAGATAGTGCGACTTGTCTTTGAAAGGTGCAGTGATCATCAACAAGAGTGAAGTCTTGACTAGTGAGATACCTGACCTGATGAAGGTGAGATTGTGAACTAGCTTGGTTTCAGGAATCCATAGGCTAATTTGATGGTGGCAGTGGCGGATGAGGTGCTTTGCCACTGATGGTGGACTTCCAGGAGATGACATTTCCTGGGAAGGAAGATTCCCCGTATTGGAAAGATTGGGATTCGACAGATGGGGTCTTTTGATTTCATGGACACTGAGACATCTCGTAAGAAAAACGTTTTGTTACCCCTATGTCCTTGGATGAGATGATTAATGAATACAATTGTTTGAAATGAAAGAACGGGTCAGAGTTTGTCATGAGGAAGTACTACGATCAGAGCCTGATGATTGCTTAGCGACTTGGAGCTATGATCTCTGAGATCCGCGACTTGATTTAAGATTGAGTAGGTATAACAATAAAAATGACTTATAGAATACATGATTTGAAGGACGGTCTTCAAATTTGCATGAAGTTTAAATGACGTGCTTCAAGCAAGCATGAGACAATTGCTGTTATGGAGTGTAGATATATGGTGTGCGAATGAATAGTAATAGTTAATAGGCAGGTGAGATCCTTACGAAAGTGAAAAAATAAAGGGAGTGAATATGGAAGTGAAGAGACACTAACAGTGAATTAAGTAGTGATAGTGAATATGGCTGAAAGTGGACGAGTGTAGTAATGATCTAGCTTGAGGACAGAGACAGAAAAGGCGTAGAACCTTAGATACGAGTGGATTTGGAGTAAGGGTGCAATTCCTTTAAATCAAGAGAGTAAGAATTAAGAGGTTGAGATGGCAGTTAATGCTGAATTAGTGACAGTGGAATGGTAATGTGGTATGAATGGAGTAAATAATTATAATAGTGTACTGTCTCTTAAAAAAGTGAGTTAGCTGGGAGTAGTGATTAGCAACACTTTAATGGTGAATTAAGTAATGATAGTGTGATGATGATCTGGCTTGAAGACAGAGACAGAACAAACTGTAGAACTTTGGAAATGAGAGATACAGGGAAATGTGTATTTGGGGTGCTGTGTCTTTAAATCTGGATTGTAAGGATTAAGAGGTTATGACGGCAGATAATACTGAATTAGTGGCAGTGAAATGGGTAATGTGGTGTGAATGGAGAAAATGAATATAATAGGGGACTGTCTCTTTAAGAATTGAGTTAGATAGGAGAAGTGATTAGTGACACTTGAACAGTTAATTAAGTAATGATAGGGAATGTGGCTAAAGGTGGACAAGTGTGATGATGATCTGGCATAAAAAGTGTAGAACCTTTGTAAATGGGAGAGACGGAGAGATCCGTAGTTGGAGTGCTGTTCCTTTAATTCTAAGGAGTAAGAATTAAGAGGTTAAGATAGCGGTTAATACTGACGGTGACAGTGGAATGGTAGCGTGGTGTGAAGGGAGTAAGAATTGTTATAGTGTTCTGTCTCTTTAAGAAGTGAGTTAGATAGGAGTAGTGATTAGTGCAACTTTGTATAAGAAAAGAAAGTGATAAGGGAATATGATGTAATTGATGAAAAGTGAAATAGGACATAGTATTAAGTAGGATTAAAAAACTGCAGAAGTGGGTATTTAAAATTAGAGTTTGGTGCTGAAGCCTTGAAAATCACGTGAGAGGTGGGATTTGAGCATTGCTAGGCAACGGGACTCTTCAGAGCGAGGCTGGAGTCCCTGCAGACTTGAGACTGCCAGAGAAGGCCAAAAACAGCAGGAAGAGCATAAGAAACTGGCAGAGGAATGTGAAAGGGGAAGTGGGTCAGAAGGGAAGAGGATGTAGAAAGGGGAGCCAGGAGGAGCAGAGAAAATGAGAGGGAAAGACACAGCGCACAGGCAGGGAGGAGGAAGCCAGGGGAGGCAAACAGTTAGGATAGGGACAAGGTTTGAAACAGGGGAGAAGGAAGGGGGAGACAAGAGCAGGGACAGAAGACAAAGAGTGGGAGCTACATAGAAAGAGCAGAAAGAGTGCAGGGGAGGCATACCAGCAGCTGAGCCACAGCAATGGAGGAACAACTGGCGTGGGCATGAGACCAGCACCTGTACATGCGTGCAGGTACCTGATGAGTTAGGAGGGGTTTATAACGGGGATGTGGGATAGTGCTCCTCCCACAATTCCAGTTAGTTAAAACTGGTAATATATATATACAGTGCCTGCAAAAGTATTCACCTCATTGACTTTTTACCTATTTTGTTACATTACATCCCTAAGTTCAATGTTTTGTTAATCTGAATTTTATGTGTTGGATCAGAACACAACAGTCTAAATTGGTGAAGTGAAATGAGAAAAATATATACATAAAACTATTTTTTAGAAAAAGAAAACTGAAAATTGGCATGTGCGTATGTATTCACCCCCTTTGTTATGAAGCCCATAAAAAGCTCTGGTGCGACCAATTACCTTCAGAAGTCACATAATTAGGGAAATGATGTCCACCTGTGTGCAATCTAAGTGTTACATGATCTGTCATCACATATACAGACCTTTTATGAAATGCACCAGAGGCTGCAACACCTAAGCAAGAGGCACCACTAATCAAACACTGCCATGAAGAGCAAGGAACTCTCCAAACAAGTAAGGGACAATGTTGTTGAGAAGTAGAAGTCAGGGTTTGGTTATAAAAAAATATCCAAATCTTTGACGATCCCCAGGAGCACCATCAAATCTATCATAACCAAATGGAAAGAACATGGCACAACAGCAAACCTGCCAAGAGACGGCTGCCCACCAAAACTCACGGACCGGGCAAGGAGGGCATTAATCAGAGATGCAGCACAGAGACCTAAGCTAACCCTGGAGGTGCTGCAGAGTTCCACAGCAGAGACTGGAGTATCTGTACATAGGACATCAATAAGCCATAGGCTCCATAGAGTTGGGCTTTATTGCCAGAAGAAAGCCATTACTTACAGCAAAAAGCAAAATGGCACGTTTTGAGTTTGCGAAAAGGCATGTGATAGACTCCCAAATGTATGGAGGAAGGTGTTCTGGTCTGATGAGACTAAAATTTAACTTTTTCGGACATCAAAGAAAACACTATGTCTGGCGCAAACCCAACACATCACATCACCCAAAGATTACCATCCCCTCAGTGAAACATGGTGGTGGCAGCATCATGCTGTGGGGATGTTTTTCAGCAGATGGGACTGGGAAACTGGTCAGGGTTGATGGAAAGATGGATGGTGCTAAATACAGAGATATTCTTGAGCAAAACCTGTACCACTCTGTGCGTGATTTGAGGCTAGGACAGAGGTTCATCTTCCAGCAGGACAATGACCCCAAACACACTGCTAAAGCAATACTTGAGTGGTTTAAGCGAAAACATGTAAATGTGCTGGAATGGCCTAGTCACAGCCCAGACCTCAATCTAAAAGAAAATCTGTGGTCAGACTTAAAGATTGCTGTTCACAAGCTCAAACCATCCAACTTACAGGTGCTGGAGCAGATTTGCAAGTAGGAATGGGCAAAAACCCCAGTGGTAAGATGTGGCAAAGCGACTTGGAGCTGTGATTGCCGCAAAAGGTGGCTCTACAAAGTATTGACTTTACGGGGGGGAATAGTTACGCACATTGACTTTTTCTGTTATTTTGTCCTATTTATTGTTTTCTTCACAATAACAAAAAAAAAAAAAAACATCTTCAAAGTTGTGGGCATGTTCTGTAAATTAAATTATGTGAACCCTCAAAGAGTCCATGTTAATTCCAGGTTGTGAGGCAGGAGGGTGGATAATTTTGCAAGGCACTGTATATATATATATATATACATATATATATATATATATATATATATATATATATATATATATATATATATAAAACTCCTTCTTCACACCTCTTCCCTCCACTCATTCTCCTCTCTTCTCAATCCCATTTCCCTCTCCCTCCTCACTCTCTCTCCTTTTTTCCTTCTCTTCTCTCTCCCCCGTCTGACCTTCCTCCTGTCTCTCACCTTTTCTTCCCCCTGCAAGCCCATCCCCTAATTCTGTCAGCTGGGCCTCCCTCGGTGCCTTGCCTCAGTGCCTTGCTCTACCTCCTCTAGGAGAATAGTGAGACTCCTTAATGATGAGGGAGGCAGGACCTATGGGATGCCAGGGGCGGGGGCAGTATAATATATTTGTATAAGTCATATCAGTTGATGGATGACAACAGGTTTCCAATTGGATTGGAACAACTTTATCAATTATCTTTCCTAGAAAAAGAGGGATCAAGGTAAGCCGGAAGTTATATGGTCTGAGTCCAGAGAAAGTTTTTTAGGGGAGGTCTTTAGTGTCATTCGGAAGATCATTGTCTGCAAAGATTATTGCACAGTTTGAAAACTGGACAAGTTAAGTTCATGAATTAGAAGATGTGTTTGGTCAGGATATTAATTACACGTTCACCAGTGTATGACCAGAAAGGTACATACAATTTTTCCTTGATATAGGAATTCTGACATGGATGATGACAAATACGATAGCTAGCTCCTAACACCTTTTGGAGAAGATTGAGCCAGATTATAGGCATACTGCTTTGCACAGCATACCTACAACGCAGAATAGCTGGATTGACCTGCTGCTTTGTGTTACTTTCAATGTAAATGAACAGGGGCGGCCCGTCCATTGGGGCGTCAGGGCAAACGCCCCCCCAAATATTTTCTTCACCCTGCAATAAAAAAAACACAACAATGTATTAGTATAACCCAAAAACAAATAAATATAAGGTGTACATCATCATTTCAAGTCTAAATAGTATTAAAATGAATTAAAGTTAGAAAAGGGACACTGTCACTTTAAAATAACCCTTGCGCTACATTAACTAATGCTGTGTATCTATCGCCCCCTGCCTGCACCCTGTGTGATCAAATTACAATAGTTACACTGTGTACACTAACCTTTAGACTCTTCTCTTCTCTTCAATGAGTCCTGGCCTGGCCCACTGACCGTTAATGCATGCCGCCCACCATCACAGTGACGATATGCATGGGCGGTCATAAATGTATCAATTAATAAATGACAGTCTTCCATCATTGACCAATCAATGATGGAAGGCTGTCCAGTTACTAAGTGATCAATCTAAACCCACCCAGACCGTTAGCCCTGAGCGCCCGCCAGCAAATAGAGCCTCGAGTTTGATTTTGATTGACTGATACAGTCAATAAAACCACCAGTTCCCTGTCCCTTCCCCCTTTCTGTTTCCTGACCCTGGTCACGCTGAGACTGAGAGACCTCCCTGGCTGAATCTACTCATCTGCTCTGCCTGCCTAACACAGTAAGTCTACACCTGCCTCTGCCTGGCACCTGCCCCTGCCCCTGGCCAAACCAAAACCCCTAGTAGCCCCTAATAAAAGTTAGGGGTGACCAGTTACCCCCAGTCCCCCACTATGCCTGCCTGGCCTGCCAGTGCCACCTACCCAGCCACCCACCAACTACCACTGACGACCCTAGGCCTACAATGCCTGGTGCCAGTGCCACCCCCAGCCATCACCCCCATGTGGCCTGTGCCACCCCCGATCAGGCCTGCCCTATGCTAGCCTAGCTATGCCATCATGCCACCACCGGATTACACCGATCACGGGATCGGGGTAGTCGGGTGGTGAGCGGGGTGGCACAGGCCCACATGGGGGTGATCGGATCACCCCCTTGATGAGGCCTGTGCCACCCCTGATGACCTCCATGTATGCCACCCTGCCCGAGGCCCGATCACCACCGGGCCCCCGGCACCACCCCGATGCGGCCTATGCTACCCCGGGTATTCGGGCAGTGAGCGGGGTTGACCAGGCCACATGGGGGTGGATGTTCACCCCCATGAGGCCTGTGCCACCCCTGGTCGTGGCCTATGGGCGACCGATGGGCGCCTGACCGTGACCGACCCCACCCTGGATGAACCATTAACCAACTACCTAACCCCCCCCCCCCCCCCCCTATTTTTATTCCATTTTTAGAAGTAACAGGCATGTATATGTGCATGTCACTTCTAAAGATAAAATAAAAATAAGGGAAGGGAAAAAAAAAATACAGTAACAACATTATTACAATTAAACACACAGTAAGCAAACACATTGTTAGTACAGTTAGTAACACAACACATCGTATACAAAAATAAACAGCTTTAAACAAACATTAATAAAAAATAAAATAAACAGCACATACACACATTGTTAGTACAGTTAGTAACACAACACATTGTATACAAAAATAAACAGCTTTAAACAAACATTAATAAAAAATAAAATAAACAACAGCACATACTTACCTGTAAAATTGACCCCTCCAGCGTTGGCCTTCTGTCCTCTCTGGATATAGTCATGATGAAAAATAAATAATCCATGTTGATTGAAGCCAATGATCAAAAATTAAATAATCCATGTTGATTGAAGCCAATGATCAAAAATAAAATAATCCATGTTGATTGAAGCCAATGATCAAAAATAAAATAATCCATGTTGATTGAAGCCAATGATCAAAAATAATCCAATCTTGATTGAAGCCATTGTCCATCCATCCATTCTGGCCCTTTGAAAGAGGCCTCCAAAAAAAAAACCGACGCTCTAAAAAAAAAAAAACAACACACTAAAAAGAGCTCCTCCTACAAGGAGCCCCTCCCGCGATTAATTGTTTTTTTCCCACGGTCTGCTATATATACTAATTTTTGAAGGACTCTGATTGGCTGAAATTTTTGATTGACATCGATTTCAACCAATGAGAGTCTTTAAAAAATTAGCAAATCAGCAAGCAGGTATGGAAGCCTGTAAGGGTAAAAAAGGTTAGTGTGAACTTGTTTGACCCTGTATGTATTATACATATTACAGGGCTATTTTATGTGATATACATGTTACAGGATAATATCCTGTAACATGTATAGCCAAAAAATAGCACTGTAATATGTATAACAAATAAAGTGTAATAGAAATGCATGAACAATATAATATACCATGTAATAAAGAACATCAATTAATCAAATAATAAATATCAATTAATATATATTGTTGTATGTATATGTTTATGTATATTTATGTGTAATTTTTTATATATATATATATATATATATATATATAAATTAATATCAAAATATCACAATAAATAAATATATATATATATATATATATATATATATATATATATATAACAATTTGATATATATATATATATATATATTTATTTATTGTGATATATTGATATCAATTTTTATATATATATATATATATATATATATATATATATATATATATATATATATATATTTATATATATATATATATATTTTTTTTTTTTTGGGCCTATATGTTATTTAAGGTTTTTAAGGTACGGTTGGGGCCTATATGGTCCCAATTTGTTATTTAAGGTTTTTAAGGTGCGGTTGGGGCCTATATGGTCCCAATTTGTTATTTAGGGTTTTTAAGGTACGGTTGGGGCCTATATGGTCCCAATTTGTTATTTAAGGTTTTTAAGGTGCGGTTGGGGCCTATATGGTCCCAATTTGTTATTTAGGGTTTTTAAGGTACGGTTGGGGCCTATATGGTCCCAATTTGTTATTTAAGGTTTTTAAGGTGCGGTTGGGGCCTATATGGTCCCAATTTGTTATTTAGGGTTTTTAAGGTGCGGTTGGGGCCTATATGGTCCCAATTTGTTATTTAAGGTTTTTAAGGTGCGGTTGGGGCCTATATGGTCCCAATTTGTTATTTAGGGTTTTTAAGGTACGGTTGGGGCCTATATGGTCCCAATTTGTTATTTAAGGTTTTTAAGGTGCGGTTGGGGCCTATATGGTCCCAATTTGTTATTTAGGGTTTTTAAGGTATGTTTGAGGCCTATATGGTCCCACTTGGTCTTCTAAGGTATGTTTGGGGCCTATGGTCACACTTGGTCTTCTAAGGTATGTTTGAGGCCTATATGGCCACACTTGGTCTTCTAAGGTATGTTTGGGGCCTATATAGTTCCACTTGGTCTTCTAAGGTATGTTTGGGGCCTATGGTCACACTTGGTCTTCTAAGGTATGTTTGGGGCTTATATAGTCACACTTGGTCTTCTAAGGTATGTTTGGGGCCTATATAGTCACACTTGGTCTTCTAAGGTATGTTTGGGGCCTATAGTCACACTTGGTCTTCTAAGGTATGTTTGGGGCCTATATAGTCACACTTGGTCTTCTAAGGTATGTTTGGGGCCTATATGGTTCCACTTGGTCGTTTAATGTTTTTTAAGTATGGTTTTGTTCTTGAATGGTATGATTGATTTGCTTGTTTTCTTCCAACCCCAGGTGCAAACCCTATGTGGCTGCAGATTTGTTTCTACTCATTGGTCAACTTAATGAACGTGAATACCCTGAGAAGAAGAGCCGACTAATGGTAGGTGTCACTCCTTTAATTTTTCTGTTAATACGTATAGGTGCAATTATGATATTGCTGTAGTCTTGTCACATGAGTTTTTTCAATCTATATTGTATACCAATGAATTTAACACATTGTTACTTTACTTCTTGACATTTCTGCATTGCAGATCATGTATTTCAATGGGCTTTACAAGCATAAGGTCATTGGGCGGGGCTTATAAAGGTCATTATGACGTCAGGGGGAGGAGTTATAAAAATGGGTGTGGTTTGAAAAAGGGGGAGTGGCTATGTTTCGCCCTGTCGCCCCTCCAACTTGAAAAGTCACCAGCCGCCACTGTAAATGAATAAGGTGGCTCAAGTATTAATATTTTATGGAACCAATGGTCAAAACATGGGAGCTCCTAAGGATAGAGTATATATGATAAGGTATAAAGTGAAGAAAATATCCTATTGTAGGGCACACCTTTTTGACTGATCTCTTAGAGAGAGTAATACTATTAAAAATTAAAACTGAATTTTTACTAATACTTAAAAATATTGCAAAATGAAATAGACACAGAACAAAATGACATTTTAGTATCAATCAAGGTATAAATAAATTCTAGGTTATAAATGACTTATAGTCAATGATGTCACTATTGATGTGATAAGTAGTATAAAAAAGATAAAGTGCTAAGTGCTAAATTCATCAATAGGTAAAGTGCTAAGTGAAAAAATATAAACAAAAGGTGCTTGAAAAAGGTGCTAGTAGGAAAATCTTGCTGTAGTTTGGTCTTGTATGAGTGTAGACATTCCTGTCCAGTGTGGTAGTCACACTTCTGTTATAATACATAACTAAAGACACTTCTTCAGAGAGCTGACACATGCTGAAGAGCACTGCAAATCAACAACAACAAATAACTATCAAAAATTATGCATCTAGATACCACACTGACCCTAATTGTGACCTGCCGGGGTCCCATATGGAACAGACTTATCTGGCCTTGAGAAACATACATCTTCCCTAGAATTGTAAGAAACTGACAATTGTGCAAATGGTCTACCATGCTCCTATCTACCTAAGAGCACTAATATCCAGTGCATAAACATAACTAACCACTTACTCATCCTTACATGTACCATAAACTAGAAATGTACTCCACTCAATGCAAGGAAGAAAGTTGCTTAGCACTGCACAAGCAAGTGGGAGCCAAACGGAAAATGGAGAATCATAAGAACTATAAAATAAAGGAGTAGAGATAGTAAGAACACAAAAAACAATATATAAACAGCACAAGTAGAGAAAAATGGTTAAAAAAGACAATAAAAAGAAAATAATAGGTCTTCTGGGCAAGTGTGAAAATGTAAGAAGAGGAAAAAATTGACAAAAAAACAAAAAAAGAACAGTTAAAAAAATAACTAAAAGAAAAATAAATAAATACTATTATTGACCACAATTCCCACCTAGGTTGAAACGATGGAATATGCATTGGTAGAAAATGACAAAACTTCCACACTTGAGGAGCAATGAAACAACAGGTGTAGATGTACTAGGAGCTGTAGCCGCAGAAGGACACCCATGCAGCTCAGACTTAATGGCTGTTCCTCACCCACAAAAGCAGCAGGGGAGCACTGTGTTTTCCTGATTAACCGAAAAGGCCTATCCCTGATTACACTGCTCACCTCTGTAGAATGTTGAGGGGCTAGAAACCAAAATTGCCTGATTCACTTTACCCTGGCCGAATAATAACAAAACTTAAGGTGGAACAATTACTATTGGCACATGGAATGTACATATGCAACTGAACAACTGAACAACATCACAGCAGACAGACCAGAGAGAAGACCATTGCTTGTCACCACAGACCGTGTACCCTACAATACTGACATTGTATCGCTTAGAGTAACTCACCTAGTTAATGAAGGACAACTGTCCGAATCAATTGGTGGCTATACATTTTTCTGGAAGGGCCAGCTGGCTTCGGAATCAAAAATTGTCTTGCTCAGAAACTTGTCAGCTTCCCTAGGGGTGTAAGTGACTGACTCATGACAATGCATCTCCCACATAAAAAAGACAAGCCACCTGATCATCGCATATGTTTGCACAATAACCAACCCTGAGGATGTGAAGGAGCAAATATACAAATAATTAGATGACCTACTATTGACAGTGCACCGCACAGACAAGCTGATTCTGCAATGACCTGCTACTCCAGAAAACCTGTTCAGCACATAACCATCTGATCACCAACATGATCTTTTATCTCTGCACTCACAACAGGACTTTGTGGATGCATTTCCACTGCAAGAACTGGCAGCTGATTGTAAATGTCATCCTCAGGAGAAGGGACAGACAGGATGTTAGTGTGATTGTTGGATGGATCAAAGGTTCATAGTATTCAAAATGAAGCTGCATATCATGCCAAAGAGACAACCACATGGATATAAACCACTAAAAATCATTAATGTGTGGAAGCTGGATAACAGCTGCATCACTGAAACACTAGTGAAAGGCCTAGGGAATTAGTTTGTTGTTTTTTTGTGCTGAGGGTGATGCTGAGAAAATAGTGATTCTACAATGCAGTCCACAAGCTGAATGAAATGTATTAGGGCCTTTTACACGCAGGCATCAGGACTGGTGCTGCTACGAACACTCACTGTGCTGTTTCAGTCCTTCTGGAAGCAAGGATCCATTCTACAGGAACCTTGTACACTTCTTTAAGAAGAAGGGTAATAGCCAGTTATGCATCAATACCATTGGAATCTCACTACTCTTAATAGTGGGGAAATTCCTTGCACAAATTCTGCTGAACCATCTAATCACTCACCTGGAGTAGAGCTTACTGCCAAAAATACAGTGTGGCTTCTGCAAGGGATGTGGAACCATTGACATGATCTTCACTGTGCCTCAACTATAGTAGAAGTGTCAAGAGCAGAATTGTGAATTATTTTAGGGTCTTCACAACAGCATTTGATTCTGTCAGTAGCCAGGGACAGTGGAGGATCATGTTGAAATTTAGCTGTGATATAAAAACCAATGGTAGAGTGGTCGGACCACATAACTCAATCTATAATCTATAATTGGCTACTTCAGTTGATTTAACAAATGTTTTTCTTGTACATTAAATGATTTGCCATTGATACAACTCTACCACATTACCCACCAGCAATATTTTCTGGGGTCACTTTCAATCCAAAAGATTAATGAGTCATGTTGACCATGTTGTTCTATAAATAGTTTTCTATGTACCTTCATTTATATAATAACCAATATATATATTTTGGCACTTCATTAAATAATGAGTGCTTTATAAAAAATATGTTTTGTTTATTTTGGAGAGGAATAGTATCTCTTTTTGACCTATGTATTGAATCAGAGTGTAGTAAAACTTGCTTAACAAACAATTTATTAAAAAAAGGAATTCCCAAATCTTGTAAATTTTTTCAAAAACACAGCATATTGGAGACACATTTTGGAATGATAGTGTTATTGCACTACTGTATGTTCAACTTTCACCCAGAGAGTGTAAAGAAGAGATGAGCATATGGACACATTACTCACTTGAAGGGTAACTGTGAATGCATAATGTGTCAGTCTTATAGATTAATTTATCGGAACATTTTATGTTTTATTTAAAAATAAAATGAAAAAGGGAAGTTAAAATGTAAAGTAGTAAATAAGATACATTTTTTCTTCTACACTACAAACTTCAATGCTCTAATCAGGTGTACATGATGTACTGGTATATGAGGCCCCATAAAAAGAGGACACTAATCTGAACACATGCTTGTAGTCTATCTCAACATTGACATGTCTGTGTTGAGGGTTACTCATCTGTACTAAAATTAGTTACCAATAAGTTACAACCTTGTGCTATAATGATTTACAGCCTCATAAAATTGGCAGTCAGTAACTCCAATGTGAGCCCCACAATGGCTGCAGGCTTGAAATTCCCCCTTTTTACAGAGCTGTTAAATTGGAATGGTCTGTGAGCTACGGGCCAGAGACGCTAAACCACAATCCAGTCTGCCGCACGTTGGATGTGCGGTCGTGAACAGGATCAGTTAGTCAAACCATAGTAATGGGTTAAACGTAATGGCAATATAGATTGCCATCATGGCTAATGACGCCTGCGGGAACCCCTGCAGGCTCCTGACATCAGCCCTTGCTGTGGGGGTCCCACTAGGGACCCCCACGGCAGTTAAACACTGAGCCCCTGCTGCGGGGGGTACTTCAAGTACCCCCCCGGCACCTAAAGTTAACCCCCCTATGCTGGGGCCCCCCAGCAGGGCCCCTTGCAGTGTCCCCATATTATCCCTTGCAGCAAGGGTCCCGGTCGTGAACTCTACATTTAAAAAAATCTGATTTCCCACCTCGCTAACTAAAAAATGTACCCCTGCGGCAGGGGTATTATAAGTACCCCCCAGCACCTAAAATTCACTCCATCACTCATCACTCATGGGGGTCTATATAGACCCTTATGAACATCTAATTAACCCCATCAGTCCGATAAGGGTCTATACAGGCCCTCATGGGCAATACTTAACCCTCCCAATTAACACTATAAGTGCCATGAGGGTCCTCAAAGTCTAAGCAATACACTATAAATCCTTTCTTACCCTATGCCATTCTCTTAACCCCACTCCAACTAATTAACCCCCCTTTACCCTATCATATTAACCCCCCTTTACCCTATTCTATTACCCCCACCTCTACCCTACCCTATTAACCCCTACACTACCTACCTAACTCCTACCCTACCTTACTAACCCCTACACCACCTACCTAACCGCCTAATAAAATCCCTAGCACAATATTACACACAATAAAATAGCTACTTACACACAAAAAAAACCTACATTACATTAAAAAACTACATTACAGAAAATAAAACAAATACATTACAGAAAATAAAAACAAATCACTGAAAATAAAAAAAACCTACATTACATGAATTTAAAACCCTACATTATATGAATAAAAAAAAAAACGACATTACAAAGAAACAAACCCAGCCTTGCTAAAAATGGAAAAGGGTAAATTAGACCACTTACCTGTTCAAAATGCCCCTCTACAACTAAAAGAAAAAGAAACACTACAGTTAATACAAAAATAAATACATGTGATATATCCACTTACCTGCCCAAAATGCCCTCCCAGTGATGCTCTGGTCTTCATTTAGTTGTCGCAGACAGGGCCCCTCCAAAAAATATCCCAATGTTCCAAAAATCAATAAAAAAAAACGAACGTAGCTCTTCCCTTGAGGAGCTCCCCATCACAAATGGAGGTTCCCGCACATACTCCACCCAAATAGAAATGGTGCCTTCTGATTGCCTGAAATTGCTTTCAATCATATTTCAGCCAATCAGAAGGTGCAGATGTGGGAGCCAGTCAAAATGGGATACACCCCTGTATCCGATTCTGATTGGTTGATGTAACTGGCAATCATATTTAATCCAATCAGAAGGCGCTATTGCCTTCAGCCAATCAAAATGGGATACACTCCTGTGGGGTGCATCTCATTCTGATTGGTTTCAAGCATCTGCTCCTTCTAATTTGATTAAATATGATTGACAGTTGCATCAGCCAATCAGAATAGGGGTGTATACCATTTTGATTGGCTCACACATTTGCGCATTTGCAGATGTGTTGGCATAGTTTGCAGCGACTATGCAAAAGAGGACACAGCCATGCACAACAACAAGACCCACAATCAGAGGTTCATATTCCTGTACATCCTCAAATGTTGTGTACATGATACAATGTACTGTATGTGAAAGGGGGTGCTACATTGGGGAAACCAGCCAGAAACTACACATGCAAATGAACCTCCATCGAAGCTCCATCAAAAAGCACCATGAAGATAGCTATTGTACTCCAGTTGGACACCATTTGACCCAGGAGAATCACTCCATCCAGAACCTCAAAATAAAAGTACTCAGAGGGAATCTCAGAACTATCCAACAGCGGAAAACTTTTGAATTAAAAATTATTCAATTTTTTTTATACAAATGATTTGGGCATTAACAATGACTTAGGCTTTCTGGCCCACTATCTTAATGTCTTATAGCTCACACACATTCCACTTACCCCCCCCCCCCTTATATTAGTGTTTTTGTAAGCTACATGCTATGTTGAAATGTATTGCTCTTTATTTTACTCTGCTGTGTTCTTATCTACAACCTGATCTATAGACTTACTTACTGACCTATTATTATTATTCACAATGCTGGTCTGTTTCTCACTTAACTCTGCCCAATGAATTTTGTCTTTCTGTTTTTTCCAATTTTTTTCCCCATCTCTTTCTGTTTGCTGTATTTAGCTCATACTTGTATCAGTATCACTTTTTGACTTGATAAAGAGAGGCATTATCTCTCGAAAGCTCGTCGCTTTATTATGAATACGTTTGTCCAATAGAAAAGGTATCACTATTCACTGCAATACGCTTATTATTCAACTGGATTACTGGACATTCACGGCTACCTCACTCTTTATATATATATATATATATATATATATATATATATATACATACATATATATACATATACAGTACCTGGAAACTTTAATAGAACCTGCCTTTTATCCTCCCATGGGATAAAACATAATTATTCAAATGTTTATCAGAATGTGAACTGTAAAGGCATAAAAGTGAATGTGTTAGAAATATTTAGAACTAATTTAAGAAAACAATCAGATAAAGGTTTTAAATTAGAAATATAATTTTTATTAGTTATAAGTATACTAAAATTGTTTGCATTACTGCAAACCTCTAGAATATTTTGTTTACTTTAAATTCAATATATCTCTGTTGCTAAATGCAGCATTGCATTTGTTTGAACTGAGCTTCTAAAAAATACACAATGATTAGGAATTTAAGCCAATCTTTCTTGCTTCCATGGCGAAGATATCAAGCACTTCATGTAAGTGATCAGAGCACTTGACTGGGCCAAGTTCCTACTGAAATCACATGTGAGTTTTAACACCCTGCTCAGATGTCTCCTGTCACATGCACTCTATACGTCTAAACAAGATACACACATCCACCTATAATTATCTTTTCTTTACATCCTATCTGAAAGAGCTTTAATGGGGAAATGGGAATTCAGAGCTGCCAGCTATCTTTGCTATCAGTTCACCAATAAGGCCTAGTAGAGACCCGGCAAGCCTTTGGATAAATTGTATTTTCCAAGGGTTAATTAAGCTGTCTTGAGTAGCTACATGAAGGGGAGCAAACTGGCACTTGCAGCATTTTTTTGAAACCTGCTGTCGACATTACAGTCCCTGCTGCTTTTAGCTGTATCGATCCAATGACTGACCTGTGAAATCCTTGATGGCTGCTAACACTGGGAGCTTACTGGAGCTTTCCAAGGGAGCTTCAGGACAGCTTATGTAGGCAAGTACAATTACCTGTCCCTCCAGGAGAGCCAATTAGTTCACAAAGAGCTGGAGCAGAACAAATGTTTTGTGTGTGATTTAGAATCTTTAAAAACCTTTGTTCTCTCTTTTTCTTTTGTCTCTATCCACAGTAATTTTTCAACTATTTATTTCCACAAAGCTTTTCTTACAAGCTATATAAAAAAATTGTGTGCTGTAAAAACATATGATGGGGAAATAAAATTAAATTGCTATAGTTTATACCCATAATTCTAATACCTTTATGCACTACTTTTAAATACTTACATACAATTTGCAAATTCATGTAATTGTTTAATCCACACAAAAATCAAGTGTCCTGTCAATATTTAACAGCACAGCAATCTCAGGTACGATAATATAATTTATGTATTTCTGTAACATGGACATATTAAAAGTTTTCAGTGGTACAGTGATTAATGCTATAGTTAAATTAAGTAAAAAATGTATTTTTATACATTTAAAAAAATCAGGCTCTAAATGTTGAAAATATTTACACATGTAAATTAATCCTTGTTCAAACTGCTTTTGCAACAATGTTAGAATCCTGAATTTTATATTTAGCTGCTGGTACAATAAATAAATTATTTTTCCATAGATTTCCATAACTCTCCTGGGGCAATGCCACCAACATTAGAATCAGTCAGAAAGAGGACCTGAATTTACTGCAAATCTGCATTTCCAGACAGTACTGGCAGCAGCCCAGAATAAAGGGGGCTCTTATAATTATTTTTTTTATACGTGATTATGGAATTTGCAGTTGCTTTACAGCCTACTCCATATAAATATCAAAAAATCGGTTTGAAAGATAAAGGCAATAATATATTCTTAAAAAACAAAAACAATACATAAAGGCTAAACAGGCATCATATAATGTCTCTCCAGTCAGTGGATATCTGCTACATTGAGGAGCCCTGTTTTGTTAGTCGCTGAAACAAACTAAAGATACTGAATGTTGTACTTTTTAAACTTTTTGGTTTTCCGTTACCTGTGGTTGAACTTGAATGAAAGCTTTCAGGAGTTTTCAAAATTGCAAAGAATGTGTTCATTTAAAGTACCATTGAAGTGCCATTTCTACAGTATATTTTTTTAAGAGCTTGATAATGAATAAAATGGTTTTGGAAATTTAAAAAGTATTCAGGGTTTAAGAAACATCTTTGCACTATTAGATAGAGCCTTAAAATCATGTGGGAAAACGGTTTACATTTAATATTAATCAAGAAGTATACATTATTGCACAAAGTTAGAGGAAGGTCTCCTTGAGTTTTCACCATGTATTACAATGACTGAATGATATTGATGTTATGGAGTATATGTCTTATATGTATGCAGTTTAAAAAAAATAGACACCATGGTTGTTGTTAAGTTATGGTTTCCTTTTAGCATAATGGCTGTACAAATAGCGACAAGAGATATTTACTCTCCTCCTGTTTTTGTTTGTTGGTGTGTCTATGCTTCTCTATCTGATTCTGCAATATGTTGGAACGTTACAAATTACAAAAAAATTAAAAAAACACACACAATAAAATATATATAAAACAAAAAATGAATTACACAAAATAAAATAAATAAATATAATAAATTAATTACTAAAAAAAAAAAAAAAAAAATTAAACCTGTAAGGGCAAAAATATATACTTACCTGCCCAGTGATACCCTCCAGGGATGATCCACAATACCCTGGTCCTCATTGTTCTGCTCTGGATATGTGGGCAATGCACGTGTTATTGAAGATTCATATTTTCAGCCAATCAGAATTTAGTATTTTTTAATTCAGCTCAACATTGCCTAGGAACATATTTGAATCAATCAGAATTTACAGACTGACGGACCTTGTCAATCTGTAAATTCTGACTGGTTAAAATATTTTTTCAGGCAATGTTGAGCAGGTTTTTGTGAAATACTCAATTCTGATTTGCTGAATTATGATTGACACATATTTCAGACAATAAGAAGCTGCAAAAAATTATATTAAGATTTAAAAGCGCATCAAAATGTATTTGAGTCATGGGTGCCCTCATAGGAGGAGCTCTGTTAGAAAATTCATTATTTTATAGAGTGGTATGTTTTTTCAATGGAAGCCCCTTTCAATGGGCCAGAAGATTAGTATCCATGGCTTCAATCAAGAAAGAAGGCAAGAATCTGCAATCAACATGCATTGCCGGCTTATCCAGGGCAGACGAATGAGATCCAGGTTTTGTGGATTATCGCTGGACAGCATCACAGGGTAGGTAAGTATATATTTTTACCCTTACAAGTTTAATTCACTTTTTTATTTTATGTAAATTAATTCATTTATTTGTAATTTATTTATTTTTTGGTATTTTTTTATTTTGTGTATTTTTTATGTAGTGTTTTTTATTTATTTACTTTAGATTTGGTGCTTATATAGATTTAGGGGTAATAATACATAGGTGTCCCATATGGACCTCTGTGTTGATAATTAGTGTGCCATTGGGGTCCTTGAGAACACCATGGTACATAGGGGTTAATGTTAGCTGCCATGTGGGTCCATATGGACCCCATGGTCCTTACAGGGCCCCTGTGTCTTAGAACCTCCAGGGCGGGTTTAATGATAAATGCCACAGGGGGTCCTTTCAGAGCTTGGGAGGAGGGAATCCCTAGGGTTCCCCCATTTTGAGCAGGATTAGGTGAGTCATTTTGGGGATCCCTGAGTTCGAAGACGGTAGGGGAGTTGAGTGGAGATTTAAAGGTTCCCAAGGGTTGAGTGATGTAGTGTTGAGGGGACAATATTAACCCCTTTATTTGTGTGTCGTGTGCAAAATAATTCCTCATATCCAACTCAATTAGGGTGTTAAGCTGATGATAGCATCAGATGTGATGCTTGTTTGCTTTTCAGAGGCATTTTTTTTGCTTCTACAGGTCTCAGTACACATAGGATTTTTGCACCTTCTGATGACTTATGTGCCCTCACTTGGATTTTGGATTGGAATGGCTTTGGGGCAATTTGAATGGGACAGCTACACCTACATTAAATGTATTGCACTTTGTAACCTATTTTGGGCTGCTTTTTCTCTGGATTGTAATAGGCAGTGATTTATGAGTCAACTTGACTACATCTGCACTTTTAATGATTGGAATGGTGCCCGTATTCCTTAGCGCTATACAGGGGTTAAATACAATGACAACTACAGTATTAACATATGGAGGGCCCTGTTAGGGAGCCTACAATCTTACATACATAGTGCTTTTCCCAAAGCACCTTACAAGATTACATTTACATTAACCATTTGAGTTTGCATTAATATGTTAAAATATGTGTGGAACATTTTTTATTTTATTTATTAATTCAAGATCTATTTAGCATTCACTTTGTGTGCTTTGATTCACACATGTTTCCTGCTGAGAAATAAAAACATTTTCAATAAAATCTAAATGGAAAAAATGATCAAGTATTGATTTTGATATTGGCATTTTAATTATTTTTTGTATAGTCCCACAAGAGGCTGAAGAGATAATGTGAATGGAAGAGAGAGGGTGAGAGAGAGGGTAGAGATGGGAAGAGGAGATAGAGGGTGGAGAGAGGGGTGAGAAAGAGAGGGGGGAAAGGAGAGAGTGGGATAGAGAGAGAAAAGAAGAGAGGAATAGAGAAGAAAAAGTTAGGGTTAGAGAGAGAGAGTGAGAGAGAGAGAGAGAGAGAGAGAAATAGAGGGGAGAGGGGGAGAGAGGCAAGAGGGGGAGGGGAGACAGAGGAGAAGAGGGGAGAGAAAGAGAGGGGATAGAGAGAGAGGGATAGAGAGATAGAGGGAGGAATAGAGGCATAGAGAGAGTGAGAGGGAAAGAAGGAGAGAGATGATACAGATAGATAGAGGGAGGGATAGAGAGAGAGAATGAGATAGAGAGGGACAGAGAGAGAGAGAGAGAGATAGAGAGAGACAGAGAGAGATGGATAGAGAGAGATGGATAGAGGGAGATGGATAGAGAGGGAGATAGAGGTAGGGAGATAAAGGGAGGCAGATAGGGCAGGAGATAGAGGGAATGAGAAAGAGAGGTAGATAGAGGGAGAGGGATAGAGGGAGAGGGAGGGAGTGTATTACTGCACTACATATTTCAATATATCAGATAACATAAGGTCAGGTGTCACATGTTTACAATATTACCCTCCTGTAGCGAAGTGCCATGAACTGTCGGGCTGGCTGGAGAAACTGGTATGGACAGAGATTGCCCTGGGAGATAAATATGACATGTGGGTAAAATCTGTTGGTGCCCCCAGGTGGGATCCATATTTTCAGTTGGAGCTGATGGAAGGGCTCTTGGAAATAGTGTATGGGGATCCTGAATGTGGCCTAGGAAATATAAAGAGATAGAACAGAATGTTTATTAAACACTGTCAAAGGCTAGGACTAGAGCTAGGAGGCAAACTTGCTGGCGCCCCTGTTTCAGGAAGAATTACAGCTGGAAGCTGAGGATGTTTATTTACTGGATGAGGTAGCTCTGGAGGAGTTTTGGCCATCGACTTGGAAAGAGCCCTGTCATTCAGACAAGGATGAAGATTACATAACAGGGTCCCAGGAGGTGTTGGGAACCCATAATTGGGTGGACTATTGCTTACCCTCAGAAAGCACTGATTGTTTGGGGAGTATGGCTCTAGAGGGGGACCTAGATGGCTGAGGGGACACTATTAACCCTTTAGTTGTGTGTTGTGTGCAAAGTAATTCCTCATATCCAACTCAATTAGGGTGTTAAGCTGATGATAGCATCAGATCTGATGCTTGTTTGCTTTTCAGATGCATTTTTTTGCTTTTACAGGTCTCAGTACACATAGGATTATTGCACCTTCTGATGACTTATGTGCCCTCACTTGGATTTTGGATTGGAATGACAATTTGAATGGGACAGCAACACCTACATTAAATGTATTGCACTTTGTACATTGCTGCACTATCCTATGATTATCAGTATATCCCGTATCAACAGGAGTACCAGTATATTCTGATTTATGAGGATTTTGTAGCACAGTTTATGGTATGAATATAGAATACAACCATATTCAACTATTCATACTCAATATGATTAGAGTATCTATGCGTTATGCTCATACATTTTAATCGGCGTAGTTTTCGGATCAATAGTATCCAATAAAGTTTTTTTCTTTTTAAATAATCTTTTTTGATACATTAAGGGGTGTAAAGCACCCAGGATGCTACCAATATAGATCATTATTTTTCTATATTATATTATCATACCCATTGGTTTAGTCCAATATTTGTGATCATATAACACAGTGATCGTATGTCACGATGACAACAGTACAACCACAAACAGACAGATGGCAATTGGCCAACCTTATGTTGGAGGCAGAGGGAACATTTAGTAATCAAGGTGTATTTGATCAACATTCTAATGCCAAAAATAATGCCGTAGTGACATCCAAGGAGATGTTAAAGATACTAAAAAAGCAGATCAGGACCATATGGGAGGTGTCTAGTATAAAAAATTATATTAAAAACAAGATGATTCCCCGTGGCTTAAGAATTCAATTAGCACCGGCAATGCATCTCTTAAATGCGACATTTGTTAAATCCTGGACTGATGTTATAAATAAATGTTCAGAAGATCTCATGACACTTATCCTTGAAGAAGAACTTAGAAATCTAGAAATAATAAACACGAAAGTTATAGAACAAGGGAATCAATTTGATAAATTCAAGGATACACTAGAATTTGAAGATTTAAACAACAAACTGATAAACAACATTGAGAGATTCAAGAGAGATTTAATTCTAAGAAAACAGAAAAAATTCTCAAGAGATTCACAGGATTTTAAAACAGGGAGAATCTATAAATGTATAAGACCCTCAAAAAGAAATAATCCAGAGGACATAAGTTCATCAGAATATGAGCAATCGGAAAGAGAAGATCTAGAAAGAAATGGATCAAATAGTCAACAGACATATCAACTAAGGGCACAAAATCCACCAGGCCCTCAAACCAGATCTGCAAATAGCACTAATCAAATGACCATGGAACATCATTTTTTAGCCAAGGAGCATATCCGAAAAAACTGTCAAGGACTGAAACAACAAAACAAAAGAAACAACAGGTAACCCGAAAGTGGGATTTGAATACATCTTGCCATACATTGAAAGAAGAAAATAGTAAATCCAAACAAGTACAATACACCAATATAAACGGCAATTCACAAATCAACATTGTCAACCTATCGGACTTTACTTTAAAGAAAGCCCATGAATCACTACTAACAAAGGGTTTGTCCTTTGTTCCAACAAGCAACTCCAAACTATTTGACAATATAAAAGACGTCAATCTGTTTGTCAGAAAACTAGCATTGAAAAAATGGTATCTTAACAAGGAAGTCCGTGAACTTAACCAACTAGGGGTGGATCAGGAACAGGCAGAAGCCTTCAAAGCTCTAATGGCATTGCTGGATGAGCAAGATATATCTGCACCCAAAAACAAAAAATATAAAGAAAGGATAAAAAACAAAAGCAAATTTACTCCGGACTTAACAATGTTCGCCAACATACAATTCTTTCTAGACATGGTGGAAAAGGACCTTATAAAGCATGCCACCAATATTGCGGCATATAAGGTTGATGGCCAACAAAACCTAAGTATGCTGGAAAGAAAAGCATTAAAAGAGCTTGCTGATGCCAATATAATAATTAAACCAGCAGACAAGGGAGGCAACATTATACTACTGAACGGCCCGTATTATCTGGAAATGTGTAACAAGATATTGAGAGACAAGACAACGTACACAATATTGAAAGAGAATCCAACATGGAAATTTCGGAAGGAATTACAAACAATACTATTTAATGCAAAAGGTAAAAAACTGATTGATCAGTCTACATATGATTTTTTATTACCCAAGCATATTACAATAGCAACTTTTTACGCTTTACCGAAAATCCATAAGGAAATCTCTCCTGTACCAGGCCGTCCAATTGTTTCTGGAAATAATTGCCTCACGGAAAGAATAAGTACATTTGTTGACGAACCTTTTAAAGAAACAGTTAAAACTCTGCCATCATACCTTCAAGATACATTGGATGTTTTAAAACAGTTAGATGACATCACAGTACCTGAACAAACAATTTTAATCACAATTGACGTCGAACAGCTTTACTCATCTATTCCCCATGATATGGGTATTAAAGCAGTCAAACACTTCTTAAGTATGCACAGTAGTGAAGATATCGAAATTAATGAACTCATCATTACACTTCTTGAGTTCCCACTTACCAAGAATTATTTCCTATTTGACAATCGGTGGTACCATCAAAGCAAGGGAACAGCGATGGGGACCTCCTGTGCGCCCAGTTATGCCAACCTATATCTAGGCTACTGGGAGGCAACAGAAATCTTCAATGAAGAAATGCAGAAGTTCACGGAAAATATATTACTGTGGCAGCGCTTCATTGATGACATACTACTTTTTTGGACAGGTCCCAAGGAATTATTTCTTGAATTTATCAACATATTGAATCAGAATGACATGAGTCTAAGATTCACATATATGGTCAACAATAATGAAGTCGAATTTCTGGATCTTACTATTTTGAAAGACAATATAGGCAAGATACATACATCAGTATTTTGTAAACCCACTGCATCCAATTCACTTCTTCACTGGTCTAGCCAACACCCTCTAAGATCAAAATCAGGGATACCGACTGGACAATACCTGCGACTAAAACGAAATTGTGATAATGAATTGGATTTCAAGCAAAAAGCAAAAGAACTACGAATGAGATTCAAACAAAGAGGCTACCCTAACCGTGTGCTCAAGAGAGCCTATAGTAGAGCCTTGTTGAGTAAACGTGAAGACTTGATATACAAGGATAAAGGCGAACTCAAAGAGCAGGATATAAAAATACGTTGCATAATGCAATATGGCCAAGATTGGCGTGCTATTAAACAAATCCTTAAAAAACACTGGTACATTCTACAAGAGGATGAGGCATTAAAAGAATCATTAACACCTGAACCCTCCATAACATATAGGAGGAATAAAAACATAAAAGATACATTGGTAAGGAGTTATTACAAACCTCTTTGTAAACCATTGAACTGGTTAACTCCAACAATAGGATTATTCAAATGCGGCCACTGCAAAGCTTGCAACTGAATTCAACCAAGCAAAGAATTCATTGACTATAAGACAGGAAAGAAGTATCCAGTAAAAACCTTCTTAAACTGCGAAACCACACACGTTATCTATGTAATGACCTGTACGTGTCATAAATATTATGTGGGGAAAACTTTTCGACAACTACGAAGGCGGATCCTGGAACATGTGTATTCAATAACTAAGTTCCTGGACACTCCTGTCTCCAGACATATTAATAATTTCCATCAAAATCAGGCTGGGGTAATGAAGTTCCAAGTTTTGGAAAAACTATCGGTAGGACCCAGAGGTTGAAACATTAACCAAATCTTACTTCAAAAAGAAAGTAAATGGATATTCACACTGAACAGCAAATACCCAATGGGCCTCAATGAAGGATATTCCTATTCTGCTTTTCTTTAGAGCACTTTTTTCTTAACTCCCTTTCCTTTAATATTATTTCCACACACTATTTATTATTCACTAGCAAATTCGCCCTCCATTTACACAAGTCTCACTTAAATCAGTCACTCATTAGTAGATTCGCATTTTACACCATGCATTCTCATCATACAACCGTGATAGTTGTCTGTTTCACATGTCATTTCACATTTTCTCTGATACAATTACACTATTGTGGTATACCTATTCCACCATCTTTTTTGTTTATGCTTAGGTATCTAAGCCTTATTTATTTTATTTTGTCTTATAGATATGATATATATCTTTTATTTTAGCATATATTATATTTTCACTTTTGGGATCTTTCAAATTACTGTAATTAATTTGCAGATATATTTGGAGTATATGCACAGCTTTTTCCCCTCTTCACTAAGGGCACAGTATATGCCCAAGCACAATAGAATACTATTTATTTTTCATTTATAATTATAATTTTTATTTATATCCTAGCCCCAATGTTCATTTCCATAACAACATTCTTTGTATATATATATTTGGTCCCCAGTTTCTTCAGTCAGTCCCTTTAGAACTTCTGCCATCTATTTGGACCGTTTTTGAGCCTGTGTTGACAAAATTTGCAGGCATTTGTATCCCCTGTTAAAAACGATCCTAATAAAGTTGTATAGGATTTGTATGGACGCCGTGACGTCACCACGTTGACGTTCCGGCGTCCATTTTGCCACTGTTACTAGTAAATAAAGTTTATTCACTTTGAAAAACGTCATGACGTCATGACGCTGCGCATCACTGCGTTTCTAATGAGATCCAATTAAGGAAGCGTCCTACAGGCCTTAAATAGGCCTAAAACGCTGTTTGAAGTTAAAAGCCATTGAAAAAGTCCCCGTGGAGGGACGAAACGGCCCGTTGGCATCATTTTTCGCAATTTTCTGAACCTGGAAACACTGGAAGCTAAGTACAAACACTCTTTGGAGTGTATTTTTTCCTTTTTTATAATTATATTGGCTCAACTATTACTTCATTTATATATTCAACATTGTTATGACTCATTGACAATAGAGAGTCTATGGAGAACTGTATTGGAGAGCTTTAACTACTGAACAGCAAGTATATTGCTATATGTGTTTTGTTTAGCTCATATCCAATAGTGCCATTCTCCCCTTGAAATACTCTATGCTATAGTGAACCTGTAGAGCCATTGATTTATGATTGTATTTACTTTCAGTCTATTTAAGTATCTTCCAAGGTATCAGATTTCATTTTTATGTATATCAGTTTTTATATATATATAGATACTCACATTTTTTACACATTGCTGCACTATCC
Organism: Discoglossus pictus; assembly: GCA_027410445.1. Classification (NCBI taxonomy): domain Eukaryota; kingdom Metazoa; phylum Chordata; class Amphibia; order Anura; family Alytidae; genus Discoglossus; species Discoglossus pictus. The sequence goes on from CM050165.1 coordinate 86,616,688, forward strand.
TATGATTATCAGTATATCCTGTATCAACAGGAGTACCAGTATATTCTGATTTATGAGGATTTTGTAGCACAGTTTATGGTATGAATATAGGATACAACCATATTCAACTATTCATACTCAATATGATTAGAGTATCTATGCGTTATGCTCATACATTTTAATCGGCGTAGTTTTCGGATCAATAGTATCCAATAAAGTTTTTTTCTTTTTAAATAATCTTTTTTGATACATTAAGGGGTGTAAAGCACCCAGGATACTACCAATATAGATCATTATTTTTCTATATTATATTGCACTTTGTAACCTATTTTGGGCTGCTTTTTCTCTGGATTGTAATAGGCAGTGATTTATGAGTCAACTTGACTACATCTGCACTTTTAATGATTGGAACGGTGCCCTTATTCCTTAGCGCTATACAGGGGTTAAATACAATGACAACTAAAGTATTAACATATGGAGGGCCCTGTTAGGGAGCCTACAATCTTACATACATAGTGCTTTCCCCAAAGCACCTTACAAGATTACATTTACATTAACCAATTGAGTTTGCATTAATATGTCAAAATATGTGTGGAACATTTTTTATTTTATTTTACAGATTAATTCAAGATCTATTTAGCATTCACTTTGTGTGCTTTGATTCACACATGTTTCCTGCTGAGAAATAAAAACATTTTCAATAAAATCTAAATGGAAAAAATGATCAAGTATTGATTTTGATACTGGCATTTTAATTATTTTTTGTATAGTCCCACAAGAGGCTGAAGAGATAATGTGAATGGAAGTGAGAGGGTGAGAGAGAGGGTAGAGATGGGAAGAGGAGAGAGAGGGTGGAGAGAGGGGTGAGAAAGAGAGGGGGAAGAGGAGAGAGTGGGATAGAGAGAGAAAAGAAGAGAGGGATAGAGAAGATAGAGTTAGGGTTAGAGAGAGAGAGAGAGAGGAATAGTGCCATGAACTGTTGGGCTGGCTGGAGAAACTTGTATGGACAGAGATTGCCCTGGGAGATAAATCTGACATGTGGGTAAAATCTGTTGGTGCCCCCAGGTGGGATCCATATTTTCAGTAGGAGCTGATGGAAGGGCTCTTGGAAATAGTGTATGGGGATCCTGAATGTGGCCTAGGAAGTATAAAGAGATAGAACAGCATGTTTATTAAACACTGTCAAAGGCTAGGACTAGAGCTAGGAAGAATTACAGCTGGAAGCTGAGTATGATTATTTACTGGATGAGGTAGCTCTGGAGGAGTTTTGGCCATCGACTTGGAAAGAGCCCTGTCATTCAGACAAGGATGAAGATTACATTACAGGGTCCCAGGAGGTGTTGGGAACCCATAATTGGGTGGACAATTGCTTTCCCTCAGAAAGCACTGATTGTTTGGGCAGTATGGCCCTGGAGGGGGACATAGATGGCTGATTGCAGGACTTCAGCCCAATAAAATGTGTGGACTTGGGTAATTATGCTCAAGGGGTCTGAGACGAGGATGGTATGGACTGTATTAATAACCCTGGCACTGTGGATTTACAAATAATCCAGACCAAGTTAAATGTTGCTATATTGGGACAGATGAGGGTGGATGAGACCTTACTAGACCAAGGGGACAGCCATACCCAGATGGCTGGAACAACATTGTTAACAACAAGGCAGTGGGGAAGACAGAGGAATTCTGTCAAATTGATGGTACAAGGGGGAGTCTGGATGGGAGCAGTCATGCCCACTGGCCCTTGGAAGAGGAGGTAATGAACTGTCTTCCAGTATTGGAAATATCTACAGGCCAAGAAGTAGCAGCTGGAGAGAGCAGTGAGGTTCTGCCAGTGGACACCATGACCATAGACTCAGAAGGATTGCTATGACCATAGACTCAAAAGGTGAGTGCTATGCCCAGGCGGTGCTGCCAGAGGGATGGGGACATTATATGCTGATCCAGGATTGGAGCCTCCAAACCAGACCACCATATTGGGTGCTGGCTTCCAGATCCGGCTGGTACATTCCTCCCAAGGGGAGTGTTTTACTCATGAAGCGGATATCAGCCTAGGTTTTTGGGGGGTGGGATGGCACCCATGGAACTATCTCTTAGATGGACACCCTTAGACTCAAAAACTGGTCAGGGGAAGAAGCAGACCTGTGGGTGGAGGAAGTATTGCCCACTTTTGATCCCATAGGCCCACGGGCTGTTTTAGGTACAGGAGGACAGCTGTTTGGATTGGCTTGGGTGGAAAGTGCCGCTCTGCAAGAGGGCACAAAAGACCATTTGCAGGACACGTAGAATGTTTGGATACAAGCAGCCGTGCTCATTGTCCCTTGGGAAAAATTATAATGGACTGTAAACCATTGGTGGAGCCCTCCTTTTGGCTCCTGGGGCCTGGCAGGGGGGTTGTACTACTCCAGTTGGGGGGATTGATCTGAGGAAATTCGCCACAAATTGCCTCTAATCTGGAGTTACCATTTTCCAGGGTTTATCAGTAAGGATTCCCCAGGACTCTGTTTCCCTGTTGCCCCAAAGGACATGTCTACTTCTACCATGTTGGAGCCCACATTTTTGCACCTGGGATCTGGAACTGTCAGGGATTCAGCAGCCAGGGGAGTTTCACACTCCAGTCTTGGATGGCTATGTTGGGGAAAGATACTCCCAAGTTTTGGCTGAACTTGCTACCAGTGAGGGACCAAGAGATTTGTGGTACCACTAGGGGTCTTCCAGTGCACTTCAGAGGGGGAAGGAAGGACTCTGGAATCATACGCACCCCCCCCCCACCCCTAAGCAGAAACTGTTTTTTGAGGCATGGAAGACAAGGTGGATTGGGAGGTGCCCACACTAGCTGCCTAAGGTCCCATCCCTGTGAGGGGCGCCATTTGTTTTTAGCTTAAAACCCCCTAAAGCTTTTGTTGGGGGTTAAAAATGAAATGCTGCAGTTCACAGACTGGAACTAGAGTACAGTAAAGAATTCTCTCTAATCGCGTTTTTAGTGTGTAAAGAAAGGGCAGAAACTGCACCAGCTGAATAGAAGTAGTAAATAACTTTATACAGCATAATGTTTTTTCACTAACTCCTCAATAGTATTCCTTGGAGATAAGTTGCTTACTTGATTCTGTTCAAAATTACTATTAATAATCTATGATATAGGTATTCCTGGGTTAATATTTATTTATATATTTATATGTACATTTATATATTGTTATGCTAATTACAGGTGACCCTTGCTGAATATATTTACATTTGATTAATTATATTTGATCCTGGCTAAATACTTATGTGTTTGTATTATAATTATTGGTGACCCTAGCTGAATAGGCAGCTAAATATATATATGCGTTTATATTATAATTATGGTTGATCCTGGTTGAATTTACATAAATGTATAGGATTTTAGGGAGCCCTGGCTGAATATATATTTAAAAAAAAAAATAGGGTGCCCTGGAGGAATTATGGTTATAGATAACTCTGATTAAATATGTATCTGCTTATAATTATTGGTGAACCTGCATGAATATGTATACATTAATATATAATATAATAATTGACAACTGGGGTGAAATATTTATAATATATCGGTCCCTGGCTGACGTCCCATATATGTCTATGGAAAACATTGGCTGAATATGTGTTTGTTTGTTTGAGACACTGACTAAATATTTATATACTGTATTACTATAATGATTCCAGGTGACCCTCTTTGAATATTTATACATAAATATGATTATAGCAGACCCTGGCTGTATATGTTTACATATATAGTATTAGAGGGGACCTAAATGTGTAAATATATACATATTTATTTGAATGCAAAGAACCATGGCTGAATATGTGTATACTCATTTCAATGTAGGGGACCCTAGTTGATTATTTATATTTTTGTAGTAAAAGTATAATTAAAAAAAAATCTCTCTCCCCTCCCTCATGTCCCATACTTCCCTGTGTTTCTCCCCCCTTCCGTCCCCTGTGTTTCCCCCCTCCCCTGTGTATCTCCCCCCCTTTCCTCCCCTGTGTCTGTCCCCCCCTTACCTCCCCTGTTTCCCCCCTCCCCTGTGTATCTTCCCCCCTTTCCCTCCCTGTGTCTCTCCCCATTCCCTCTTCTGTGTCTCCCCCTTTCCCTCCTCTGTCTCCCCCCTTCCCTCCCATGTGTCTCTCCCCCTTCCCTCCCCTGTGTCTTTTCCCCCCTCTCCCCTCCCCTGTGTCTCTTTCTCCCTCTCCCCTCCCCTGTGTCTCTTTCTACCACTCCCCTTACCCATGTCCCTTTCCTCCTTCTATGTGCACGCGCTTGCAGGGTCCGTACAGAGCTGTGCATGCGTGAAGCTCTGTACGAACTAAGGAAGTGATGTCCACCTGTGTGCAATCTAAGTGTTACATGATCTGTCATTACATATACACACCTTTTTTGAAAGGCCCCAGAGGCTGCAACACCTAAGCAAGAGGCACCACTAACCAAACACTGCCATGAAGACCAAAGGAACTCTCCAAACAAGTAGGGGATAATGTTGTTGAGAAGTACAAGTCAGGGTTAGGTTATAAAAAAATATCCAAATCTTTGATGATCCCCAGGAGCACCATGAAATCTATCATAACCAAATGGAAAGAACATTGCACAACAACAAACCTGCCAAGAGTCGGCTGCCCACCAAAACTCACGGACTAGGCAAGGAGGGCATTAATCAGAGAGGTAGCCCAGAGAACTAAGATAACCCTGGAGGAGCTGCAGAGTTCCACAACAGAGACTGGAGTATCTGTACATAGGACGACAATAAGCCGTACGCTCCATAGAGTTGGGCTTTATGGCAGAATGTCCAGAACAAAGCCATTACTTTAAGCAAAAAAATAAATGGCAGATTTTGAGTTTGCAAAAAGGCATGTGGGAGACTCCCAAAATGTATGGAGGAGGATGCTCTGGTCTGATGAGACTAAAATTGAACTTTTCGGCCATCAAAGTAAATGCTCTGTCTGGCGCAAACCTAACACATCACATCACCCAAAGATGTTTTTCAGCAGCTGGGACTGGGAAACTGGTCAGAGTTGAGTGAAAGATGAAAGGTGCTAAAAACAGGGATATTCTTGAGCAAAACCTGTACCACTCTGTGCGTGATTTGAGGCTAGGACGGAGGTTCACCTTCCAGCAGGACAATGACCCAAAACACACTGCTTAAGCAACACTTGAGTGGTTTAAGGGGAAACATGTAAATGCGTTGGAATGGCCTAGTCAAAGCCCAGACCTCAATCCAATAGAAAATCTGTGGTCAGACTTAAAGATTGCTGTTCACAAGCCCAAACCATCCAACTTGAAGGAGCTGGAGCAGTTTTGCAAGGAGGAATGGGCACAAATCCCAGTTGTAAGGAGTGGCAAGCTCATAGAGACTTATCCAAAGCAGCTTGGAACTGTGATTGCCCCAAAAAGGTGGCTCTACAAAGTATTGACTTTAGGGGGGTGAATAGCTATGCACATTGACTTTTTCTGTTATTTTGTCCTATTTGTTGTTTGCTTCACAATAAAAAAAAATCATCTTCAAAGTTGTGGGTGTGTAAATTAAATGATGCAAATCCTCAAACAATCCATGTTAATTCCAGGTTAATTCCAGGGTGAGGAACAAAACACGAAAAATGCCAAGGGGGGTGAATACTTTTGCAAGGCACTGTATATACAGTATATATATATATATATATATATATATATATATATATATATAACAACATTTGACATGTGTTAGGAAACACGAATATCATAAATAGCTGTGGCTGGAATCAAACTCTCTCCCATCAGCTGCACTAGAGCAATTACCTCAACCCTACATTAAGACAGAATGGCTGTATTGAAGGAAGATCTATGTACAAATACAATAATGTTGTTTTGGAACATTAATCTGGTGTTTCACATTCATTGTACAGTACAAACAAAAAGAAACACTGATAACAGTATAAATAGATCATACTTTTTTGGATATACAGAGCACATGTTGATCTGCATACGACTGCATGAATCTCATGGCCAGGTGTCTGGGCAATTAAGACTTACAGAGACAAGAGCAAGATATCAATTATAACAATATTTGCATTGACTGCAACACCTCATCTCAACGGCAATATATATAGTACATCAATTGCATATATATTTAACTTAAGTAAGAGTTGAAATCAAACTTTTATAGATTACATTATGATAATGGTACTGTGTTTAATGTATTAAAGTGAAGGAATGGCAGGTTGAAGCCAAGAATACAAAATCAGAGGTATTGATATCAAATAAGATTAGGTAGTCCTCAAATATAATTAGTAAACTAAGTCTATATAAGTATTATATTATAAGAAAACAAGTCTACCATAAATATGTGATGTCATTAAAAATAAGGGCAATAATAGCCTATTTTAATTGTTCCTATTTTAATTTACATTTTAAAGAAATTCAATAAAATTCAAGTTTTTAAATCCAATATTTGTGGGTTTTTACATTAAAGGTAAAAAGGATGTTCTTTTCTTTCCCTTTGTCTTTTAGAGGGCTCTGACTCTATTCAGAGCTCAGGACAAAATAAATTGAACCCTTAAAGTTGTTAAAAGAAGGTCAAAATTAATAATGACATCAACAAGAACCCTCTGGGAAAGTCCAATTGAAGAAGTGGGTTGTGACAATTATTGTATATGATAGCTCTTATTTATCAAATAGAAATGCTTACATTTCATTATTCCATTTTATGTTTATGGTGCTTCCCATTTATTTCATTTATTTGTTTATGTTACTTTAGATATATTTTCTTTTCACATTTTATTTATTTTTCTTTTAGTCTTCATTTCTTCTTTTACCCCAATTCATAACCATATTTATTTGCACAAATTGTGTTTCACTTATTAGCATCGTTAGTTACCTATCACATAGCACTATATATATCAGAATTTTATATTCAAACGTTTTCACCATTTTCGATATTCATAAAAAAAATAAAAAAATAAAGTGGTTTACAGACAGACACAACAATTCATGATATCACACCCACTTATTGGAAGCTGACCATGATTGTCACACAGAGCCATCTAAAACTCTCTTCTCATTAATACACATTATAGCTTTTCTTTCAACTAGATATGCTTACATTTCAATATGCATTTATATTTTAAGAAACATCCCCATTTTAAATTTCAAAAACAGAGTTTTCATCTTACCTTATTTGGTTAAAACCACATGGTTAACACAATAGCCACTCCAAGAGATCATACCACAACTTTGAGACAGAATTTGCATCCTCTACAACCATCAGAAGATACTTGGCTAAAGTTAATATTTCATTATTACACATTAAAACTTTTTATTTATCATTAATTATAACCACTTAATTTCTTTATTTTGTTCTTGATTTAAAGTCACCTTGTCGTATTCATATTATACAATTTAAGACACTTTAGAATCATTTATCACAATCATTTAATCTCTCACTGACTTTCCTAGTATTTTCAATGTATCTATATTTATAACCATATTTATTTGCAAAAACATATTTTTATTTATAAATTTCCTTTTTTCTCAAAAAATATTTTCAATTATTTGTGTTAAATATGACATGCAAAGTGGCCCATATTTGTCTATTATACATATGTTTAAACCATCAATGATATAAACCTAGTAAAGTCAGTGCAGCTCTTATACAGAATAACTTCCAAGCATGTCAGTTACCAAAAGCTGTTCTGTTGTCAGTCAGCACCAGCTAGAGATTATATATATCACTAGAATATTGCCCGCCAAAAAATGACGGCAATTAAATTGTAAGTGAGCTAATGCTGTTTGGTGTATGATAATAAAATAAATAATAAATTAATAAAGTAATATACTTTACCTATTTTGAAGTAATATATGCAGGAAGCATTGTGCTGAAGAGCTGACAATCTGTTTTCATGTTGCTGCAGCATTAGTGCTGTGGAGCTGCTGTGTAAGCGTGATGAATGTGTGGAGTGTAATAGTGTGCGTGCGCGAGCCAAATCCGTTAGCGTAGTTGTGTACTTCCGCATTGTATAAGTTAGTGTTCTAAAATGGCGGCTAATGTGTGGTATGCGGCTGTGGCTAATTTAGCTTCCTTTGTTTCAGATGTCGTCCGACTTTTTCAGAATATCCGTAGCTGTTTGGTGGTGTTTTGCGTGTTTAGGGTCCTTTAGCCTCGTTTTTGTTTTGTTCACTGGCCATTTTTTCTCTTGCTTAGGTGATTTTTGGGTGTCTAAGCTCCGAAATTTGTACTTAAATCGAGGTGTAACTTCACTTGCAGAGGCCCTGGGTGCACCACCTTGCTGTGGGTAACCTTTTTATGTGTTTGTTGTGTGTATTTATTGTGTTTGTAATGTTTTTGGGGTCGTGCGGGTTGCGTCCTTGTTTTCAGATCTCATCCGTCAATTTCGGGAATTCCGTAGGTTGGTGGTGTTTTGCGTCTTTAGACAGATGTAGCCTCGTTTTCGTTTTTTTCGTCGGCCATTTTTTCTCTTGCTTAGAGGATTTTTAAGTGTCTAAACTCTTTTATTTTGACTTAAATTGAGGTGTAACTTCAGTTTTTGAGGTCCTGGCTGCACCCTCTTCCTGTAGGTAAGCTTTTTATGTATGTGTTGTGTGTATTTATTGTGTTTTTCATGTATTTATGTGCGTGGGTTTCAGACATTTTTTGCGAGGTCGTAATGGGTCGTAACGTGTCTCGTATTTTCCTTTCGGAACTACGTAAATTTTGTGAAGTCCGCAGTTGCTGGCAAGGAGCGCCTTTGGCGCTCCTTGCCAGCAACTGCGGCCCTCACGAAGCGAGCCCGCAAGCATTAGCAACAGCTTGCATGCTCACAACTATATATGTGATAGTTGTATCCATTAATAATCCAAAATTCTTAATTTTATTATTCAGTTTCATGTTTTATAGTGGCTTTGTCTTTTTCTATTTCATTAATTGATTCATTATTTTAGATGTCTTTCAATCACATAAATCATTCACACATCCTCAACATTTTTACTTTTATTCCTCTATATTTATAACCATATTTATAAGCTTCATATCCTACTTTTCATAAGCATTATTTTTACTATAAAAGAACTGCACTTTGTGATAAATCAAGCAATTTTAACACAAGAAAGTCCAGCAATAAGATTGTGCCATCCTAGGCCACTACAATACTAAACATATATCAGAGCTTTTTAGTTTCTAAAACCCCATAACTTTGATATAATTTTAATACTTTAATCTTAGCATCCACTTTTCAACCAAATTTATAATCAGAATTATATTGTCAATATACATATTCGACAAATAATCCAGGATCTATGAAGCAATCAAGTATTATGAAATAACCATAAGTCATTGTCATCAAACTTTCCATGTATATCTTTATTTAATAATTAAATCATTCTAACTTTAAGATACTCATTCAGATGAAGCCAGCGGTACTCATTTATCTTGGATGTTCTAGTTTATTTCCTCAACTCAGAGGTTCTCATTTATCACCTCAAATCAGAGGTACTTGTTTCTTGTCTGATATTCTTCTCACATTCATTTAATTTTTTATATCCTTTCAATTCACATGTTTCCATACCAACCCACTTGGAAATATTCACATTATCAGCATTTATGTCTATTCTTAGTCACTTTAACTAGATGGATGGGGAGAGAAAGAAGCGCACAAGCCACTCCTAGTGCAGATAAAACAAAGTTATTGTGTATGTCCAACTAGTATAAAATGCATATAAAAATACACAAATCAATAAAATAGATGTCAATGGTTCACTCACGTTTTACTACCTCGTGAACAGAGGTAAGTTGTTAGGCTCCACTAAATGTCCACCAGCATGTAGTTCAGTCACAGGGTCCCTAGATGTTAATTAATCCCAAATCAAAATATTTTTGGAATTTATATTTTACCCTCATTCACCTATGCATTAGAGGCAATAATATACTTTCAAATTATCAGCATTTATGTGTATTCTTAGTCACTTTAACAAGATGTTAATTAATCCCAAATCATAATATTTTTTCATCTATGCATCAATAGTAGTCAGCACTCTTTTTATGATATTAATTTCGTTTAGGCCACTGATATAATTTCAAGTAATGACTAAATTATCTTTATCGCCTCAACCCAAGTTAGCATACTCACTTAACTCAAAAAATGTCAAACTTATCAGTATTTATTTTTATTCTTAGTCACTTTAACCAAAGGTTTTGTTATTTATACCAAATCAAAAAATATATGGTATATAAAACGCCACCCTGATTTGCCATAGTCAGAGGCAGTCATAAACTTGCCTTAACTTAAAAGTATTCCAAAAGTAATACCATGCTCCATATTTATGATTCATTAAAGAGTAGTAATATTTTAATAATCCTACAGTCTTTAAGCAGAGCTCCTTTAATATATTCATTTCCTCAATTTCCCCTTTAAATACTTTCACATCATGAACCTGGAGAAACTTGCTTATTGCCTGATATTCATCCTATCAATTTACTTCTTATAGCATTTCAATTCACGAGTTTCTATACTCATCTCATTTTGATATAATCAAATTACCAGTGTTTATTTTTATTTTAGTCACTTTAACCAGAGGTTTTGTTATTCATTCAAAATTTAAATTATATTTGGCATTTATAAGTTCACCCTCAATCACCTCAACATGAGGGGCAATAATTTACTTGCCTTAACTTGAAAGTATCGCAAACTCGCCCCAATCGAAAATCCATATTTATGCCTTGTTAAATAGTGGTAATAAAATGTTCATAATTCTTCAGTCATCAATCATACTGTTGTAAGATATTTATTTACTTTTTGCCCATTCTTTTATAGTAATGGCTAAATTATCTATACTTATTGTATTCACTTTACAAAAGATAAATCTAACTCCATTCAAAATAACTTTTTCCAATAAATATTCTAGACTCTGTAACAGTGTATCAAATGTACATCAGCTTTCTGTAAATTCACTAATCAATTCTTGTACAATCATTTTGTATCTATGTTTCACTTTTAGCCCTTTTTTGCAGGGTGACCTTAAGACATGATGCCAATTTTTTAGTTAATATCTAATTATGTCTAAAATTTTACATACTTATATTTTGTGAACAGGAGCAACATTTGCTGCATCCAAGAACAATATACTGGCACCCGTAGTTAAGAAATTAGGCCACTGGAAAACATCTTGTTACTCTCACTATATAACTAATACCAATACCGAATATAATCAGCTTTCTGCAAATTCACAGACAGATTAATTGTTTATTTATTCTGTTAAAATGTTGGTATTTAACTTTTAATTGTGTTTGCCAATCTTAGCAGGCAAACCTTACAAGAAATAATAAAATTACGCCAAACCTTTTAATATTTAACAATCATGTCTTTAACTTCGATTACGCATATTTTTAGTTCCTTATCCCCGATCACGTGTATATATATATATATATATATATATATATATATATATATATATATATATATATATATTCATAAAGCTTTTAATTAAAACTGAGGTAGAAAAAACATTTTTGTAAAAAAAAAAAAACAGCCCATAAAATGATTACCTGTATGAAATGCACCATACTGATTTCTTATCAATTAATCTTATTCTGCTAAATTTGACAAGTTTTAACCCAGTTTATTTTGCTTCATTAATCCTTTAAAACTGTTTAAGCTAGATTGTAACATACTTGTCTATTAGTAATACTTAAGGTCAAACAGAAGAGTATTATCAGATGTCTTGGGAACAATTAATGCACGATTCTTTAACAAAACTGTTTTTAAGTGGACATAGCATATTTAAGAGTATAGTTTGTGGCATACAAAATGTAAATGCAATGAAACCTACTGGGAATATGCATTTAACCTAACACTGAGCAGCTCCCTAATAACTCACTTGAGGCCTAATCGTTTGTGAATTATCATTTATTTAACTCATGGGGATACTCAGTGTGTTCACTCTGAATGGAGCTAATGAAATTCTTTCAATCTGTAGCTAGAGTATACAAAATGTATACTTTAGGATACTTAAAGGCTATTTTACAACAATAATAATGTAAATTTAATATGCACATTCTTGTTGATCTCTAAAACATAGTAAGATTCATATCAGTATATTGTACAAAGAAGTATGGTATACAATCTTGCATTCACATTTCAAAATGAAATAAAACTATTTATAAATGAAAATTAAGACATTCCAAAGTTCTGGACTGTATAATAAAAAAAGTAGACAATATGTTTAAAAAGTATGTATATCTGAAAAGTATGCATTGTTAGAACACCAAACAATAACATTTGAAGTAAATGACCATTGTGGTCTTATTTTTAAAATGTACAGTTTGAAGAACTACACTTAAAAATATTAAATATGTTTTTAGAATGATTTATGATTTATTAACTTTTTTATGCAGTTATGCTGCTACGGAAGCTACCATTTTGGTTTCAGTAGATCACTTTCTTGGGACTATGAATGAAAAAGAAGTATTGTCTGCACAATGGAGATGTGGCAGTTATAACTGCCGGTGCTTTCAGCAGGACTAAAAGGACGCACACTAGTTTACAACAGTCAAGAAAGCAAAATGGAACCGCAAATAAAGAATAAATGCTTGCAAAAGTTGCAAACTGTAAAAGTTTTTTTTCCTTCTAAAAGGTTTTGCTATCAAGTATCATGTTTAGTAGTTCAAATTAGAAAACATTTGACCACAGTGGTCCTTTAAATGTTGAATAATAATAAAAAACTGTAGCTGAACATTATTATTATTTTCTTTAAGCCATTCTACTTATTCAACATCACACGTATGTATCTAATAAAGCTGTGCATAATAACATTAACATTTAACTCAAGGCATTTGTAACATACACTATTGTTTCTAGAAATCAGTTTTCCTTTAAGTTAATGCGCTATTGAGCTAATTAGAATGTCAGTTCACTTCAACTATTTTTAAAGCACTGTGGAGTGTCTGAAAGATTAATCCTTTTGGAGAACACTATAGATATCGCCAAATAATAAAACTATAAAATCACATGAGCATCTATTGTCATCATCTGGCTTTTAACGTATAATCAATTAAATACTTTCTACTTTTGGACTGACAGGTCCTCAGGCAACTTTATCGGTACAAGAGAAATTAATAATAATGGCACAGACAGGTCATGGTCTTTTCCATGTACTTTCCTGTTTTGGATACAACAAAGAAAAATATGTGCAATATTGGACTCCCAGACAAAAGATAAAGGGTTAAATGGAATCTGCCACAACAACAAGCTGTGCCACTACCTCTATGAAAAAAGACAAAGCCCCATAATATATTATTTTAGGGTTATCCTAGATAACTAGCAAAGGAATATTGATCCAGGAAGGAATCCGTTCAGCCGGAACCTGGTGTCAGGAAGGAATTTTACTTTTTTTCCCTTATGAGACAATTGGCAATGTTTCAATGTGTCTTCCTTTGGATCAATTATTATTTAACAATTATTAACAGGTAATAAATATTCAAAATATTATAATGATAAGAAGAGATGTAAAAAGTATGTGCTTGGTGGACTAAAAGGTTTTTTTCAACCTCAATTAATATGTAACTATGTAATTATAAACATTCCTTGTGGGAAACGTGATATATCCATTTAACACCACATCAGGTAGGTGCCCAGGGAAGAACTTCTGAGCTGGGTTGTGTGTGAGCCTAAACTGACCCTCTTTCTTTGTTTCACTGGTTGGGTACCCTTCTCCCGGACCTCACATGTCACCAAGCTAGTTGCCAAGCTGCCTCCATTTCCGCAAATACTCCTACAAACGGTTACTATATTGCTACAATCATAGTGACAGTCTATTCAGCAGTTGAGGAACAAACTGCATCATAAAGTCAAATGTCTACTCACTGATCATACAAAGTAATTAACGGGATGACATTGAAATAATAAAATAATAATCAAAAATATGATGTATTTCACAATTAACACATATCGATTTCTATATTCCTAACTCATAGGCCCTCATTCAATTGCAATTTGGGCAATGGAATAGGGCTCTATATAAGCACATAGCTTGTTTCTTTTAAAGAAGTTTTTAGTTAGTGAAAACCTTGCTTTTGGATAGATGTTTAATAACTAAAAACTAATTAAAAAAAATATGTTATGTGCTCATTTAGAGCCCTATTCAATTGGCCGAACTGCAATTGAATGAGGGCCATAGATTGTAGAGAAGCATAGAATCAAGAGACACATTCTATACAAGGGGGGAATTTACTAAGCATTGCAAATGAATTTCAAGTCATCTCTTGATTTACAATGTAAGAATAAACAGCCATTCTTGCCTCATCTCAGGTGAGAAAGTGCTTAGTAAATTTCTTCCCAAGGTTTTACTTGGCACTTAGTGAAGTTCTGATTGCAGCTTTGACTGTGACTTCAGCACAAATTGCAAACAGGGTATAAGAGAACAACATTGAACCGTGGATTTAGTTTCTGGTTGAATTTAATTGTCGTAGTCATCTCTACTGTTTAATTCAGTTCTCTATTTGTATTTCTGTCGCATTCTTTAGCATGGAAATAATTTTTGATACCTTATATTTAATCCCTGTGAAAGTGCAATTAGCAGCAGCAGTAGCAAAATGCAAATTGTTGCTTTAAAATGGTGAAATGTTGACTTTGCATTTGTTTCGTGTAACCTCACTAGAGTATGGATGGAAGAATCAGAAGAATGCTGGGACATGTTATTCTCAGATACTGTAGGTCAGTAACTAACAATAAAAGTGGGTCGGATGACTGAACTTTTTGATCAATTATTGTTTGAGATCCATTCTTTTTTCAAATTTTTTTTTTATTTACCTTTTATCTCACCTCAAATATCTAAATATATAGCACATGTATTCTGCTGCTCTTATTTTTGTATTACATGTTGGAAGATTTTTTTTCCTGCTCTTCCAGTCACCATTTTGAAATCTTGCAAGTAATTACATCTACATTGACAAAGTTTACCAACCTCTTCTAATCCAAATCCTCTGCTCCCTTGGCATCTGAGACACTGCTCTCTTGTGGTTCACATAATACTGACAAAATCAAAGATTTAGCGTCTCCTTCTCTGGAGCCTCTTCTTATCCTCACCCTCTGTCTTTTGGTGTAACCCAAGTTTCTGTCCTAGGCCTCTCCTCTTTATACATCCTATTCGGTACCCTAATAAAATCTTTTGGATTTCAGTATCATCTCTATGCAGACAACACTCAAATTTATCTCTTGGCACAAGATCTATCCCCCTCTCTTTAAACACATTCCAACTGCCTCTCAAAACTAACCTCCTGGATGACCTCCCACCACCTCAAATATGTTTAATACCGATCTCCTAATCTTCACACCCTCTAATACAGCTTCAATTCCTCACATCTCGCTCTCTGTTGACAATGTCATCATCACTCCCACCTCCCAAGCCTGTCGTCTTGGGGTTCTACTGGGCCCTGCCCTCTCTTTCATTCCTCACACACAGTCACTAACAAAATCCTGCCTTCTTCATCTAAAACACATTTCCAAAGTCTGTCACTACCTAACCCAAGATTCAACTAAGATTGTAATACTTTCTCTCATCATATCTCCTCTTGACTACTACAACTCCTTTCTTTTTGGACTGCCCACCACCTGTCTATTCCCACTCCAATCCATGATGAATGCCCCTGCTAGGCTCATCTACAGTACAGTATCCACTTATATCTCATCTCCAAATACTCCCCCACCCACCCTGTTCGTTTTGCTAGCGATCTTCTTCCTTCCACCTCTCTTATCACCTCCTCTCATTTCCACATTCAGGACTTTTCTCATGCTGTCCCTTTTCTCTGGAACACCTTGCCTCACTCCACCAGATTATCTCTCTGTCTCAAAACCTCACTAAAAACACATCTGTTTAAAGAAGCCTATTACCTTCCACCTTAACATGCACAAAGCTTCTATCATTGTTCTTTACCTCACCGAAACCCTTTAGGTTGTAAGTTTTCAATCTTGCAAGGTGCTTCGGGGAAAGCACTATGGACATGATTCTAAACTCAAAGGCAGGGCACTGTTAATATTGCTATAGTTTTTTGCCTTTTACTTAAGCCATGTAAAGCGTTACAGAATATGTTGGCTCATTACAAATAAACAATAATAATAATAATAATGTGTTTAGGTTTTCTCTTACAGGACCTTTCATTAAAGAATCACATATTGGAGATTCACCGTAGTTCAAATGTTTCAAGAACAAGTAAAAAGAACTTAAATCATTTTCACTTACTCTATTTAATAGGTTATAACAAACTGGTTATAATCACACAGGGTGGGTATGAAGAATGGCAGTTTGAATATTTTCACTTCACTGATGCATTTTCATACCTGTTAAACTTATTAATAGAAAGAGAAAATTAGTGTAGATTAATGTAAATGTCAATCTTGTACACATTTCCCATACAGTTGTGGATGATAAAAAATAACTTAAACAACTAATAGTTGATTCTTATTCTTTCTAATTATGTTAGCTTTATACATTTCCTATGTGTGTGAGTATCTATAAAACTGTCTACTAAAATATTTAATGGACTATTTATATATGACAATACAAATTAGCACATACTATGAAAATAAGATGGTCCATGCTACTATTGATGTAAAGTGCACATTTGAAATTTTAATAGTAAAACTATTAATAAATTACTCTAAATAATCTGTGCTTAATTGTCAACAGATTGCAAGGATTACCAGCAATAATTAGTGTATTTAAAGTCTATATTTAAGAAACGAAAAAAGTATGATCATTAGACAAAGGTAAAGATAATAAAGGGAGAATCTAATTTGTTCAGTTATGGGCTATATATTTTGATTTACGTAGATGTAAAGTTTAATAACGAACATGTAAAAAATGTTGCACTTTGAACACTAAAAGCTTAAAAAAGAAAATGTACTTAGTGATATTTAGACGATAGTAACAGAAAAGAAAAGGGAGCTGGAAGTTATTATTTCTAAAGATTTAACATTAGGCAAACAATGCACAAATCGGTGGGAAAACCCAGAAGGATGTTTTGATGCATGGGCAAAAATAATGGCAGCAGTAAAAATAATGTACGGTACTAATGCCAATCTGTAATTCCATAGTCAGATCTCACCTAGAATACTGACTACATTTCTAAAAGGTTATCAATAAATAAAAACTATTCAGAGGAGACCAACTAAATATTTATTTTTTATATTTCGATTAGCAGTCACTGGACATGTCAAGCAATAAAGTCACTCTAGAAGAATAAAATTAATTATAAAAAAATGTATGTGTTATTTAATCCCTAAAATACCCATGTTTCTGCTCTTTTAGACTGCAAAAGAAAACATCGTTTTTTAAATCGTTAAAAAACAATAAAAACAAAAATACAAAAAAACATAAAGGTATAACACATTTTTTATTATTTGCTTTTAAAACATAAATATAAATAAATATTATTTTGTTTGTAAATATTAAACTGCTAAATTGAATGCCTTATTTAGTGATTTTGAGATGAAACAATATTTTGTATAATGCAAAATATACTTAAGATATAGTGTAAACGATCTGAGATAAAGACAAAATCCTTATTCCTAGCTTGTGTGGGTGGACGGAACATCAAGAGTAACCTAAACTGAGTTTTCTGTTATCTCAAGCCTAGTCACTCTTAAATTGCTGGACCCTTGGGACTCCCATAAGGAGTAATGTATATAGGTTTTAGCAAGTATGAAGAGTGCCAAGGTAGAGGAACTAGTCCCAAGGTTTTTTTATTGATCCAAATGCGTTGAATATCAAAATCAATGATTTTGGAGGTTGGCGAGTACTGAGGGTCCATTGTATCTTCTAAACAGGAAGTCAATCTTAATTTACAATCTATATATCAGGATTCATTTTCAGTATACATTACAAAGTTTATAACAACCCCTAAGACCTCTCATTCTCCTCTTCTGGGCTGCGACCTTGTCGGGTTGAAGGGAACTGTGTATTCAATTAAGCTATACCATGTAGGGTTACCCAAGATTGGCAGGTCATAGCAGAGAGGTCAGACAAATCACGGTTTGCACTCCCAAGCTGTATAAAATTGAATAACATGTAAAAAAAAATATTATGTGAGTCAGCATGCCGAGGGAAAAGGAACAGGCCAAATGGAAGGAGAGTCTTGAGGAGGAGAAAGGAGGAGGAGGAAGAAGCGAATTGGCTAGATGAGGAAATGTAGATGACCTATGCCACACAAGTCTCTTTTGACCCTTATTCCCCTTGCCTTCCTCAAATAAGTAATCCTTGTGGATGCACACACATACAGCCAACTTGGGGCCGGGTCACAGGCAGCTCCACCACCACCGGAATCAGCACCAGCATCAGAACCACCTCCAGCACAAGTGCAACCACCCTCACTTCCAAGACCCACAGTGGCTGTGTGAGCAAATTACAGACATCTCCCCAAAACAGCCATGTTTAAAATATAGCTACTTATACTCTCACTGAGCAATTACTTGTTTATTAAATGCTTTTGACAGTGGGCCATAATAACACACAAAACTATTTAATTATAATTTTCTATGGGAGGGCAGCGAGCATGTTGCACAAGCACATATCATGACCACTTGTATCACACATACAAACTGAGTAATTCTGAGAGATAAAGGGCCACTGCACAATGAAAACACATTTTTTTAAAATTGAGTCTAACTAAGAACATAATTAATCAGGAAAGAGTAATACAAATGGATTTTAAATAGGAAAAAAATAAAATCTGGGTCCTGGGGAAATCCATGATACATAGGTAGAAGTTTTGTATGTGACAGGTGAAGTTACATTTCTTCAGAGATACGGTTGCATTTCCTGAAGCAAGAAATCTGTTTCAGGGCCATTGAGGGGGAAGGGGTGTGGTATCAATTTCAATCTTCTCCAAGTAAGAAATGTTTTCTGTTCCCTCCTTCCTTAATCCTCTCTCCAATGACAGTAAAAACACACACCCTCATGATTCAGCTCTCATCAAACACAAAATGGATTCCTATACTCATAAGCAGAAACTACAAAAATTCAGGTTTTCCCAGAACATATTTATGTCCATGCCTTTACACATACTTGACTAAGAAGTATGAACTGCAGTGGGCCATTAATGATAAAATACCATTGCTAATATAAGCAATCTGTGAGTATATATATATATATATATATATATATATATATATATATAGTAAATAAATAGTTAATTTGTGTTCCCATTTAAATGTCTAAAACCAGTGATAAACCTTATTTCCTGCTAAGAATTCCAAGAAATACAGTATTGTACTGCATTTTCGAGAGCATGGGCAGGGACATGCAAATGAGTCCACAAAGGCTTCACTTGTATACTGCAATATCATTTTAAATATGGCTAGTGTTAAGCATACGACGCTGTACGACACAGCTTTAAGCAAAGCCCAGGATGGATTATGTACAAGCTAGGAAACCTACCCACAGACAGCACTGTTTTGAAGTTACTGCCTCTCATTATTTATAGAAATATATATATATATATATATATATATATATATATATACTAGCGACTTGCCCATCAAAAAATGACGGTCAATAAAATTTTAAGCCATGGGAATGCTGTTTGAAACATAATTGAAACCGTTTTGTACTGTGAGGACCTTTGGCGCTCATTGCGAGTCTCTCATGTCGTGTACGTTTTGGTCCTCTGAGAGAGATATATATTTCTATGTATATGTAGTTAAGTAATAATTAATTATTTCCGCAATAAATAAATATACTTTAATTATTTATATTTGATATATGCAGCGAGCAATATGCTGAAGAGCTAACAATCTGTTTGCATTTTCCGTCTGCATAGAATATACATTGTGAGTGTTACTGCCCTGCTTATAAAGTGTAATGAATGTTTGAAGTGTGCATTCTAAATCGACTGCGTGCGCGTTGGTTTATTGTGTAAAGCGGCATTGTATAGTTGTAATGTTATTAATGTGTTACGCGTCTCGTGAGCGTTTTCCGGCTTTTGTAATAGTGTATTTTTTAGGTCGTAGTGTGATGTGTAAAGTGCTACGCGCTTTGCAGTGTTTTGCACGGTCCAGGTTCGTGTAGCCTCGTTTTCATTTTTGTCTGCTGCCTTTTTTTTCCTTACTTAGGGGATTTTCGTGTGGCGAAAATCGTCTAAATCAAGTTAAATTCGCATTCCATCTCACTCACAGACGTCCTGGCTGTTGCCCCATGCTGTCTGTGATGTTTTTGTAATTTTTTTAGGTGTAGCTAGTGTGTTTTTCGGGTTACGGTTCGGCCACTAATCTCGTAATTTTTTGCGGGTTTTTGGTTCGGCCGCTAATCTCGTAATCAAGTCCCACGTCTCGTAAGAGCCTTAGGCGCTCATTGCGTGTGCTCCGGATTTAACTGCTCGCCTCGCTATGTTGAATAGCAAATTAATTTGCAACCTAACTTATGGTCTCCCTGCCTCTCCCCCTGCACCCATTGCGGCCCTTGCCGGGCCCACAAGGTAGAGGGTGGGGGACATGTGAGGGCCGCAATGGGTGCAGGGGGAAAGGCAGGGAGTCCGTAAGTGAGATTTCAAGCTAATTTGCTATTCAATTGACTGTCTCTTTGCGGGCTCCAAATGGCTTCCGAGTAAAAGCCGTAACTTTTTTTTCAAGAGACACAATGGTGAGGGGGGGGGGGGGGAGACACAGGGGAGGAAGAGGGAGGGAAGAGACAGAGGAGGGAGGGGGAGGAGACATGGGGGAGGGAGAGGGAGGGAAGAGACACAGGGGAGGGAGAGGGGTAAAAGAGATAGGGAGGAAGTGGGGGGAAAGAGACATAGCGGTAAGAGAGGGGGAAAGAAACACAGGGGTGGGAGAGGGGGAAAAGAGACATATTGGAGGGAGTGGTGAGGGGGAGAAGAGACACAGGAGAGGGAGAGGGGGCAAAGAGACACAGGGGAAGGAGGGGGGGAAGAGACATAGGGAAGGGAGAGGGAGGGAAGAGACACAGGGGAGGGAGAAGGGGAAAGAGACACAGGGGAAGGAGAGGGGGAAAGAGAAAAAATGCATGTATCCTTAATATTATATTAAAAGTCTACCAACACAAACACACACACTCTGTCACATATCTCTATACAAATTGTAAAGGTAAATGCATGGATTGCTTATAGCAGTCAGTTTGTTTTTGTTGTTTAGCCTTTCAGTCATGTCCGACTCTCTGAGATCCTATATATTGTAGCGCGCTAGGCATGCGTCAGCCATTGCCCCTCTGTGGCCCCTCAAGCTCATTGCTTCAATTACCTCATCCATCCATCTCTTCCTCTGTTGTCCCCTTCTTCTTGTTTCTCATTCTTCCCCTGTATCAGAGTCTTCTCTAAGGTTTTGTCATCTTGTTATATGGTCAAAATATTTGAGCTTTATCCTCATAATCATGCCTTTCAGTAAACAGTTTGGCTTGATTTCTTGTAGAATTGATTGGATCTTCTTGCAGTCCAGGGAACTATAAACGTTTTTCTCCAGCACCACAATAAAAAATTGTGAAATTCTAAGGCGCTCAGTCTTCTTTAGGGTCCAGCTCTCCCATCTGTATGTTACTACTGGGAATACCACAGTTAACTATGTGAACCTTTGTTGAGAGTTTAATAGCTTGTTCACACTTGCCAGAGCTTCATCCAGAAGCAAAAGTTTTAAGTTTATGGTTGCAGTCACCATCTGCAGAGAACTTGAAGCCCAGGAAAATGTCACCACTTCGTCCACATCTATTTGCCAGAAACTGATATCTTTTTCACATTGAGCAACAGGCCAGCTTTCTATCAAGCCCGGCCTTACACATGAAGTATTCCCTGTACAAGTTGAATTAATAAAGTGAAAATACTTTATATAATCTTCTCACTTGTTTCCTGATCTTTAACCAATTGGTTGCTCCTTGTTTGGTTTTGAGCATGGTTTCTTGGTTCACATACAGATTACTCAGGAGACATATCTCTTTAAGCACTCCGCACATTTTGTTGTGATCCACACAGTCAAAGGCTTTAGGATAGCCTATGAAGCAGAAGTATTTTTTTTTTACTATTTTTTTGGAACTGTATTATATACCAAACAATGGCAATTTGATTTCTTGTGCCTCTTCCTCTGTGAAACCTGGCTTGCACATCTGGTAGTTCTCGGTCCATATATTCTTGGAGCCAAGTTTGCAGGATCTTAAGCATTACTTTGCTGTCAAGGGAAATGAGTGCAATTGTTTAATAATTGGAGCACTATTTGGCACTGCCTTTTTCGGGTTGGGATATAGACTGACTTTTTCCAGTACTGGTCACTGTTAAGTCCAAATTTATTGGCTTTATGCAAGCAGTAGTTTCAAAGCATCATCTTCTAGGATTTTGAACAGTTCAGCTGGGAATTCATCAACTCGTGCTGCTTTGTTATCAACTTAATTCACTCTTTGATGTCTAACTCCATCTTATTGGACAAACTATTGAGGTTAGCAGTGCTTCCTATATAGATCTTCTGCATATTTGTGCCACCTTTCTTTATCTAAACTGGCTCTGTTAAGTACCTATCAGTTTTGTCTTCAATCACCCATATTTTGGCCTGAAATGTTCCCTTGAGATCCCCATTTTTCAGCCCCAAAAGAGATTTCTTTACGTTCCCATTCTATATTCGTCTTCTATATATTTACATTGATCATTATAATATTTCTCCTTGTTGGACAAATGTTTCCTGTTTACAACACCTTTGGCTTTCTTTTTCCTGGGCTACTTTTAAAGCCTCACTAGACAGCCAGTTTGCCTTCTTAGTTTTCTCTCTTTTGGGGAAATTGTCTGTTACTATTTTGTGGACAATTTAATTCTGAACATTGGAATAAGAAGCTCATGATATGATCCACAGTCAGCTCCAGGTCTTGTTTTTGCTTATACTATATAGAGCTCCTTTATCTTTAGGCTACAAAGTTTATAGTCAATCTGATTTCTATATTGTCCATTTGATGATGTCCATTTGTAGAGTCATCTCTGACACTTTTGGAAGAAGTTGTTTATTGTGCCCAGAAAATTTTAATATAATTCTACTAATCTGTCGGGATTAATATGACATATTATTTTCTAAATAATATAGAATATTGAATTTTTTGAGTTCAGAATCAATTTATAGACACATATTCCTTTTTATAAAATAACATTTATTGAAAATAACAAAATCAACTAGTCTAATGATAAAATGTAATATATCAAATCAAATGCAAATAAAACACAGTAATATATCAAATCAAATGCAAATAAAACACAATATAACCACCCAGATATAAAAAGAAAATTAATACATCATAGTGTAATACTTATTATTTTATGATATCTTCTATACAGTCCTAAAATCTCAATACAAAAAATTTACATCAATCAACTGAACAATAAAACCTGGAATAACAACCCATAGAACAAAATCAGATAAATCAATTAATAAAATTCACCCAAAATGTTTTAACATGTACTAATAATGTCTAATGATATTATAATATAGCTATACAGGAATGTATTAAATATAACACAATTATGGTAAAGTATTTTATAATATAATTGATAAGTTAGCTAAGTAAAATTAATTTATCTGTATTGGTCAAAAAGAAAAATGAGATATCTAATTTTGTATTAAAATTTATATCCGGATTTATAAATTTCAATGACAAAAGGAAATCTAAATAACTTTTTGATAAGAAATAAACCAAACAGAGAAATTATGGTAATGGTTTTCAATTATATCATAAAATAAAATATTTCAATTTATACATTACCAATTATGACAAGATTCCACTGGTTAATTCCAAAATTGTTTGGCCTTTTCCACAAGATAAGTTTTTCTTCTTACTTCCTTTCTCTCTCTCTCTCTCTTTGTTTTTGTTTTTTTAGATCCTCTTTCTCTCCATAGTTATACCTCTTGCTTATTTGCCTATCAGAATCCCAAATCAGTTAAAAGTATCTAGTAACCAATAGAATCTTTTCATGATGTCATCACATATTTAAATTTTATAATGAATATATTTTTCTATAGAGACATTTATTCCTTGAACCATAAGATGGCACTCTCGGACCTTTGAATTTTCATCCCTTTAATTAACTAATGACCCCTTTGACCCACAACCTATAAACAAAATTAAGTCATAAGAATGGTTATCAATTAGATATCCCTAAACCGATTTATTATTCTGTTTAGTAGACTTGGTGTCTGGTAACGAATTCTTCACATGTGAAATCTTAAGGAGGGTACCATTACCTTTATAGACCATAACCTTTATAGACCTATATCCATTAGTTTAGGAATTCACTCAGATATTTATCTCTTACAGAACAAAGAACTATTCAGCCATGGATAGCTCTTTTGTGGGCAGCTGTGAAAACATATCTTTCACATAGATATATTCAAGTAATAGAATTGCACGCATAGGTACATATATAAATATACAGCATATAAAATATAATAAAATGGATATAAAAATAGTGGTTAATAATTGGAATATCATATTATACTATAATATCCATATAAGATAGAACTTTATTCATACAAAAGTTCTGACAAATCTATGATCTGCTTCATTTTGTACTCCAAGGCCAAACTTGCCGGGTATCCTTTGGTTCCCTACTTTAGAATTCCAATATCCTATGTTGAGAGTAACTTAATTTTCATAGTGTTATATCTAGGAGGTGTTGAATATCCTCATAGAATTTCACAACTTACGCATCTTCAGCATCCATGGCTGTAGCATACACTTGTATCACTGTGATGTTGCCACTCTTCATTGATTATGAGGACTACCCAATGTATCCTTTATTAAATAATTTCATACTAAATGCATAAGTGTTTGGTAGTGGCTACCTGGGAAAGCTTTTTCTAATGGTCTCAGATATAAATCTGCTCATGATTAATAGTACAACTTATTTAGTTTGAGATCCAGCGAGTAACTAGACTTTTAATTTTCCTTTGCATTACTATTTTATGCATTTTGCAATTCATCTGTAAGTCATCTTCTGTTTCTTGTCAAAGAGTATAGAACCTGCAAGGACATGGTTGAGACAATATGCAAAAGTTTAAATAAGGAGCAGGAAGTATTCAGGCACAGTAAAGGATTTACCATATTTTTAAACAGATGTGCTGTAGACTTTGTTAAATTAGAGGTGTGAAGTCATTATCTTGACATCTTGTCTGGAATGAAATCAGTCTATTGATTAAAGGTTACAGCACTGTCCTAAAACCAATATCTTGATTAAGTCAAAGTCTAAATGTTAGATACTATTGCAATTAATCTTCTGTCTCATATTTTTCGAATATTACATTAAAGCATTGGAGGTCATATAGCAAGAATAATGTTTTATAGCATGGTTATTGGTGTCTGCTTGGCTAATATAATTCAGCCAGGATCATTTACCAAATATTCACTATTTAAGGTGACAAATTTTTATGCAAAACATTCATATGTCCTGGCTATCTCTAAAAATAAAAGCAATTACAACTGGTCAAGGGCCAAAATAATCTCACTAACTGAATTATTAAACACAACGGCAGGACAAA
Organism: Discoglossus pictus; assembly: GCA_027410445.1. Classification (NCBI taxonomy): domain Eukaryota; kingdom Metazoa; phylum Chordata; class Amphibia; order Anura; family Alytidae; genus Discoglossus; species Discoglossus pictus. The sequence continues at coordinate 86,642,146 of CM050165.1, forward strand.
TGGCGAAGGGAGCAAAGCTATATTCACCAAGCTGCTTTCTTAAAGTGCACATTCCTCCTACATCCAAGTTTCTTTTATAAGAAACACCTACAGAAGATGACATGAAAAAAAGAGACATTTCCTGTTTGTGAACTATGAAACCAAATTAAAAACATTAAATAGATAAGCCATGTGCACAAAACCAACTTTAGAAAAAATAGAAAAATTAGCTAAAGCTTCTTGTATCATGGGAAAACCATTTTCGACTACCGATCAGCCTCCAGCCTGGACTTGCTCTTCTATTTAATTCTATTGTCAAGTAGCGAAATACAGCATGATTACTTTGGGATTTGGCCAATTGAATAGGGCTCTATATAAGCACACAGCATATTTTTTTTACAGAAGTTTTTAGTTAGTGAACTTCTATCCAAAAGCAAGGTCTTCACTAACTAAAAACTGTAAAAAAAAATGCTCTGTGCTTATATAGAGCCCTTTCACAATTTATTAAGGCTGATAGTGTCAATATTTCAACAGAATGCATGGTCACCCTCTGAATCCATGGTCTCCCTCATTTATCAGATTTTTATGTTATACTTTTGGAACCTGTCTAGTTTGCCAATAACCTATAAAATGTCTGAAGAGTAAGGTAGTCACCATTTTAAGAAAAATATGTTCCATTTCTGTCACTGGCACATAATTCTGTGCTGTCTAAACTGATTGGCTGAAAAGATCAAGAGCCAATCAAGCAATAACTGCATTTGCTAACTGTAGTTGTTATATTAATGTTCTGTTTGTTAGAAACTTGCATAGTGTGGTCTACCATATACAAGTAGGTTGTGTTTAGGTGGAACTTCCCCTTTGATGGTCTTGCTACAATCTTACTACCCTTGTACCTCATTACTATTTTCATACACATTTGTGGTATTCTATGAGCATCACATATATAGTTGTGAGCAGTGCAGGTTTGCCAAACGTTGTTGGTAACGCCATGTTAAAATTGCGGCTCGCACAGTGAGCCCGCGCAACTGCGGACCTCGCAAAGCGGCCAGGCAATGAGCTCCGAAGGTGCTCATTGCACTGGTGGAGATGAGCGCCACAGGAGCTCATCCCAAGACACGCGGGACTTAAGCAATGAGTGCAGAAGGCGCACATTGCTCTGGTGCAGATGAGCGCCACAGGCGCTCATCCCTGCGACCTGTAGGACTTAGGCAATGACCGCCAAAGGTGCTCATTGCGCTTGTGGAGATGAGCGACACAGCCGCTCATCCCAAGACACGTGGGACTTAGATAAAAAGAGCGCAGAAGGTGCTTACTGCAACTTAGAGACGCCTGAAAAATTACGGCCCGTACGACTTGGAACTTAGCGACGGCCGAGAAATTACTGCCCTCAAAAATACGCATTTAACGGCCAAACCGCCAAACTGCAAAAACACACAAATATGCCTCATATTTACTTACACACACAGCTCAGGGGGTGTGCCAGGGAGCCTCTCAATGAGTGTCAAAGGTTAGCAAGTTGTGGCTCGCAATGAGCGCCGAAGGCGATCAGCGTTAGGCTTGCGATGAGTGCTGAAGCAGCTCAGACAGGCCATAACCTCACATTCTGTGGCAACTACATTATCATGGCTTCAAATTTTTTTGCCATCATTTTTTGACGGGCAAGTCGCTAGTACATTAATATTACTCAACCAATACGGAGCCTCTAGTATTCATGAAGCTGACAGTTGACAGGAATCCTTGTTAACACATCTGAATGGCTATAATGAAACCTAATATGAAACAACTATTGTGTTATAATACAATAAGTTAAATCCCTCAGTAATATGAGATCCATTTGTATGGTAAAATGCTTATCAGGAACAATCTCAAGCTTCAATAATTTTCTGACATTTTAATGTGGGCTTGTTAATGGGACAGGGAAAGATTTTACCTGTTGCATCAGAAAGAGGGTATTTTATAATGTGTAGAGGCCTCAAAACACAAAAACTTATTCAGATGCTTAATTGCTCTTGGAAATCTTTAAAGATTTATTTAAATATAAAACACTATTTACAAATATTTACACATTTTTATAATGCAAACAATATACAGTCTGATAAATTCTTATTTGCAAATATATTGTTACTAAAATATTTTCCTGGGTGCCTTACATCGACAATATATCAAATACACAATTTACAGGAATATAGGGAATTTTAAAATTAGCATTTTCCAAAGTTTATTATGAATTTGAACAAAGGATTAATTTGCAATCACTTTCCAACTCTTTTTAGCAATGTATTTCTCTTGCTCATATCTGAGGAGAATAGACCTATGACCTCGGTGGGTCCTCCTACCTGGAAGGCTTACTGGTTGAAGCCCCAAAACCTGCTAGACAATCTATTTCTATATAGGAGGAAAAAGAGGTGGCCTATATATGAAGGACCACTAATACCACCATTCTGTGGAAGTTCTCTGCCTTTCCACAGATTAAAATATAGTGAATGTTGTAGCCCTTAGTATACCTAAAAAACTATGGACTGCAATATAAAAACAAATATAAAAATAACAACTCACTAATCCCTGAAATTTAGGCAGCGTGGACTGGATGGATCTAAAAAGCCATAGGCTTCAACATCTAACAAGCATAATAGTATAGATACCCTAATTAGGGAATCTCATGGCTGAATCCATCTGCTTATAGCTAGGTCTAACTATTAAGGAGATTGCCTTACAGCCATTTCATCACTTAAGTGGCTTACTCATAGACATAGGCTTAGATTATAGATGTCTATAATCTAAGCCTAGTTTTTTCTATAATCTAAGCCTAGGAATATTGTTTGTTCTACACATTGTGCTTATAGTGTTCAGCATTATTTTTTACTTTTACTTTTCTCTTTTGGAGAGTCCTTTGATTGGAAACTTCAGTAATATCAATTTTTAAAGTCTTCCCTGAAGCAGTCCCTTCTTGCTGGGAGATTTGACTATCAGATAAATCTTGGTCAGAGTACTCCAGTAGATCTCACCAGCTATTTCCTTGGGGTTGCCACATTTTGATTTCTTATAAAAGGTACATGTCTCTGGTTTAGGTTCTCCTGAGGGTTCTGAACTGGTAGCCGATCTTGCTCATTTGACACTTCTCTTTAATTGTGCTCTGCTTCAGAGCAATCCTTAAAAGAATGTCCAACTGCACATACAATTTCAGAGGTGTGATGTCCTGTTATACAGCACGGTGAACACTGGAATTTATCACATGTAGAACTCTGCCTGGTGGGAATCACATTTAAACAATCTCTCCCAATATACGTACAGTTTGGGAGGTGACGGGCCACAATATTTCATGTACCAATGATTTACTTTAAATTTGTAGCCTCCATTCCAAAACCATTCTGAATCTATACATTTCTCTGGGCCGCTCATCACAGCATACGTCTCTGTAGCCAGTAATATATATAGTACTGAGCCACAGTTTCTATGTCAAAAGTTATAAAGACTTCAGCAATTCTGGGACGAGACACCTGAATACCTCTGACATTTTCCTGTGTTGGGTTATGTTTGGCTTTTTGATATCGATACCGGAATTTCTCCAGTCCTTCTTGGGTTTTAAAACTTATTTAATAATTCATTAGGCTGGAAACCAAGAGACACTTTCAGCAAGTCTTTCCCCACAACAGACCTATCTGGTATGTACTACCCACAGTAATGGAGTCTCTCTACATTTCTGTTCTGCCTAGTATCAGCAGTATTAAAAGCTGTACCTTTCCACCTGGAACTCCATGGTGACTGCTGGGGCTTGGATGGTTCAGCTGATCCACCTGAAGGCTCAGAGTTGGGGGTAGGGGTGTTTATTTCCAATATAAAGATAATTTTCTGCTTCAAAGGGCTCTACAGCTTCAGCATTCTCTGCAACCTCAGCCATTTACACCACATGTAGGTCTTGTTTTTGATCCACACTTTCAGGTACACCAGTTGCATTCAGACTACTTTCTTCACCTTCCTGCATGGCTTGCAGGACGTACTCCCAGCTACAGGTGAGCTCACACTGATTACTTGCAGTTTTTCAGGCAGATGTTAACTTGCAGGGAAGTTCTGATTTACTCTCCCCTTCACCTGTGCATCAGAACTGGCTGCCATTTTAGGATTGTTGCTGTTTTCTTTCAACACAGGCCCAGAATGTGAGGTGCAGGTCTATTTATTCCTCTGCAGTAACTGGAGTGTTCCCGGTGATGATAACATATGAGCATAGCCGGATTACCCATTAGGCCAATTAGACAGCTGCCTAGGGGCGCTTCCCTGAGGGACACCACTTTAAAAAAAAAAAAAAAAAAGAAATACTGCAGTTCATAGACTGCCGACTAGAGGATAACCACCACAACAGAGTTGAACACACACAAAAAAGACAAAAATGGGTCTGTGCATACCTTGCATACTCACTCTCAGGGACTCCTCCACTTCACTTCCTAGGGGCTCCAAATGGTTAGATCTGGCCCTGCACATGAGACCCCATTCTCCTCTTTTCATGCTCTGATTATCTCTTGCTCATGGTTTCCTTTATCTTGTCCATTACTTTAGTTTTTATAGCAGTTTCAGACTTCCTTTCTTTCTCTTGTTGATAGCTTTGGGCCTTTCTTAATTTTTTTACATTCAATTCTTCATTAGTTGAGGCTAGCATCATTTTATATAAAAAAATCATTTACCGTATTTGCCGGTGTATAAAACAACTTTTTAGTCCTGAAAAACAGGCCTCAAAGTGGGGGGGGGGGGGGGTCGTCTTGTACGCCGGGTACAGAGCTTGTGCCTCCCCCTCCTCATCCTCAACCCCCCTCCTCATTCTAATCCCCCCCTCTTCATCCTAAACCCCCTTCCTCCTCTTACACCTCTAAATACCCCCCCCTCTCCCTTTCCTCTCACTTACCTGCTTCTGCTCTGGCCTCCGCTCCTTCTTGACCCGGAGCGCATGTGACGTCACATGCACATCACGTCATTAGCATATACCGGGTGCCGGCACCCGGTATATGCTAATGACGTGGCGTGCATGTGACGTCACATGCGCGCCAAGTCAAGGAGGAGGAAAGGAGACGGGAGCCAGAGAGGAGAAAGAGACGGGAGCTAGAGAGGAGAAGAGACAGGAGCCATGGACGAGAAGTGACAGGAGGCAGAGAGGAGAAGAAAATGGTAGGTAGAAAATACAGGAGGTAGAAAGGGAGAGACAAGAGGTAAAGAGAAAAGGAGACAGGAGGTAGAGAGAAGAAAGGACAGGGGAGGTAGCTAGGGATCGGAGTAGAGAAGAGGCGGTGTGTGTGAGACAGAGAGCTAGGAGAGCGAGACAGTGCTTTGTTTTCTGGCACATCTACTGTTTAATTGCTTCATAACATACTTCCAGTACTTACATTATCTGTAAGCAAGAAGGAGCGGAGGCCGGAGCATAAGCAGGTAAGTGAGGGGAAAGGGAGAGGGGGAGGTATTTAGAGGGGTAAAGTGAGGAGGGGGGTTTAGGATGAGGAGGGAGGTTGAGGATGAGGAGGGAGGTTGAGGTTGAGGAGGGATTTTGAGTGGCAATGTTGGGGGGTCGTCTTATATGCCCAGTCAGCTAATGCGCCGGCAAATACAGTATTTATTTTTATTTTTATCCAACAACATTTTTAAGTTCTACAAATTAGATGTTTAAGAAAACAGAATTTTTAAGAAGAGGGTGAGAGAAAACCAAGACAAGATCTCAACATTAATAATTTAATATGATTTAAGATCACACATTTATCCCAAAGATTCCATTTAATTGTATTTTTATATACCAAATCTATATTTACAAAATCCTTTTCAAACGCTCTATTTCTAGTCAAAATTAGTTCTATTTCTTTCCAAGAGGGGATTTTCTCTCTTTTCCAATATGAAGCTATGAGCCATTTAGCTATCATTACCGAATTATTATGACTAAAGCCTCATTTTGCATCCAACGAAAAAATATGTAATATAACCCTTTGACAGGAGGGTATAATGGTTTTCCACCCAATATCTGAAATATAACCAGAGCATTATTTCCAAAAATTTAATATCTGAGGACAGTCCCACCAAATATGTTTTATCAAACCTTTTTAACCACACTTCCTCCAACACTTTTGATTTTCTAATGACCGTACTCATTTTATCTGGGGTACAATACCAACAATTAATCAATTTGAAATATATTTCTCTATAGGATACATTTTTGAGAAACTTATTAGTTGTTATAAATGCTTTTGTCCATATTTCAGACTCATAAGAACTTTTAAGATATTTTTCCACCATTCCTATTTACAGTTTTATGTTCCTCTCCTTTATTTCTAATAATATTATGACATTTAGAAATTATTTTTTTACTATTATTCGACTTGATCAACTCTTTGAAGGGAGTTAAACTTTCTCTACAATTAGAAATTCTATAAAAATATTTTAAACTCAATTTCAGCTGCCCATAGTAAAGCCAATCTTTACTGTCTAGTTTTATCTGATTATTCCTTTACAGAGCTATGTATGTAAAAAATTGAGGACTAAAATTTTAGCTAATATTTTAGTAGAGATAATGGGAATTAGGAACGGTAATAAATTTAGCTTTTGATTAATTTGGCCCAGAATGATAGACCCTTTTTCACAATCACTTTTTCACAATTCAGGGTTGACCCCTGAAATCTTCTTAGATTGTTCCAAAAATAGTAGTTGTTCTAAATTTATAACAAAGATTTTTCTATACGGAGCCAAGAATTTTCTTTGTTTAAATCTGCCCATTTGCTAATATGTCCCAGCATAATTGCATCATGATTAAAACTAGGAAAGGCTAAACATCCCGCTTCAAATTTTCTAATCATAATATTTTTATTAACTCTATTTTATCTTGCAAGAAAAAATACATTTGTCTGCCAATGTTTGAAAAAGCGTGATCCCACCGAAATATTCCTTACTAACAGCCTTATTAAATTGTGATTCGGCCAATTGAAAAGGGCTCTATATAAGCACATAGCATTTTTTTTTACAGATGTTTTTAGTTAGTGAACTCCTATCCAAAAGCAAGGTCTTCACTGACCAAAAACTTCTGTAAAAAGTAGAGCCCTTTTTCAGTTGGCCGAATCGCAATTTATTAAGGCTGCAAATAAGTGAATCTGGGAATAATTGCAAATTTATTTCTGCCCAATAACGATAAGTTTTTTCCATTATAATCAGAGATATTTCAAAATTTCACAATTAATTCTTGGAGATGGGATAGGGAATATTGAGGGTCTGTAAGACTAAAAACAGTATAGTCCGCGAACAACACTGTTTTGTATATACAAAAAACATACCTCTAATTTATTTCATCATTCTAATAGCTTCCGCTAATGGCTCTATCAAAAGAGCAAAAAGCAGTGGGGGCAGGGGACACCCCTGTCTTGTTCCATTATAAATTCTGAATCTATTAGATATAAAGCCCATACCTAACACAATCACTTCTGGATTCAAATATAGGCCCCCTATAGCTCAATTTCCAAATTTCCCCAGACCATAATTTGCCAGGGTCAACTTCATATACTCAAACCCTATCCTGTGAAATGCTTCCTCGGCATCGAAAGACAAGAACAGAGTGAGAGTATTTCCCCAACCTGCGCAATCAATAAGAGTCTAGAGTTGTCCCTGCTATCCGAACGTTTATGAAACTGGTCTGATCTCTATTTATCAGGTCTTTTATAATTAGATTCAGTCTAGAGGCCAACATTTCTCGAATATAATTTAAGGTCGTGTTTAGTATTGAAATACAACTTCTTTATTCATTTTATTTTTGGGAATAGTAACTATTGCAGCAAAGAAAAATTCCTCTGGAGTCTTCCCAACTACCTCAATCTCATTAAAGAGATCTTTAAGCTGTGTTACTAAAACCGACTGACAGGTTTTATAAAAATAATTAGTAAAGCCGTCCGGGTCTGGAATAGAAAAACATTTTAAACCTCTGATTGCCTTTAACGTCTTCAATTGAAATAGGGTTTTTCCAAATCTTCTAATTGTATTTTTGACACTTTAGGTAAATTCAAGGTATTCAAAAAATAGGGATTTTTCCTCTTTAGATGGCCTTTTGAATTGTTTATCAGATTCCAAATTGTATAACCCTTGATAATACTCTACAAAGGCCTCAGCCATTTCTGATGCTTCAGTTAGAATTTTATCTCTGTTTCAACTTCTCAATCCGTTTCTTCGAACTTCTCATTTTAATTGTATTAGCTAAAACCTTACTTATTTTATTATCAAAGTGGTACAACTTAAGATGAAGTTTCCACATTGACTTGTCTGCAATAGTTTGATTCATTTTCTTAATTTAATTTTGATGTTCTTTAATTTGTTTTGAAATTTCTACTTCTGATTTAATTTTATTTTTAATTTTTAATTTATTAAGTTCTCTATATAATTGCCTAGAAGAGGCACCTCTTGTTTTTTTCTTTGATTTTTCCAAACTATGAGAAGCTTTCTAATATACGCCTTTTGGCAGAAGCAGACGTGAAACTCGTGCGTCGGAATGGGTTGCTGTCTCAGATTGATGACGTCACCAAACTAAACGCAGAGTTACATGGATACTTTGTTCAACAGAAATACTGTATGACACCCGCTGTCCTGCATTCACATAGTTCCTTGGTATTGGGGTAAGTGGGTCTTTGGTGGGACTTGTCCTAGCAAGAGAGAATAGACCAAGAGGTCCTAGGCAGAATACGAGACAAGCAGTGGGTCTCAATTTGCCTCCACTGCACCCAAGACAGTATATGGCCACAGAGGTAAAATGTATTATCCCCTATACTTCCCCTTTATCAACGAAGGTGGTTACATTAGTTTTCTGTGTGGCCTATACTTTCAATATTGGAAGTGACTGTTTTTAAGGGTGACTATCCAGCTATATGTTTCTTTAGATCTAAAATAAACAGTGCTTAAATTAAATCTGACTTAATTATACAGCATTTAGCTCACTTACATAGTGCTAATTTAAGATTGTTTTATTAAGTAGCTTTTTTGTTTAAGATCTACACTGATAGATCCAGTGCTACTTACATGAATTATACTACATACTGATTTAGAGTCTCCAGATATCAGGCGATCAAGTGTTCACCTCATTTGAGACATCATTTTTTTTTATGCTTTACAAATAACAGTTACTTTTTTTGTTTTACAACAGTATCTGATCTTCTTCTATTTCTTGCTACATATAGCTGTTGGTACTTTACATGGGAATTAGATACCATTAGATTTAAAGCTGTACTTTCCTATCCTTCCTCCTTTTTATAAAAACACACCTACAATGTGCCTACACTACACATAGCCCATGAGTAAGCCCCATTAAGTGGTGAAACGGATCGTCGGGAGCAGGGGGGAGATGGTACACTTCATTCTATGCTCTTTGTGAGCCACAGCAGAACAACTATACCCCTGTGTGGTATTTCAAAAAACGCAAGTATACATGTATTGCTTTATGTCCCAAAGGGGAGACTTAAGATACTCCTATCCTTTTTCTCACACTTAAGCAGTAAAAGCCTAACTTTATGCAGTGGTTTGATAATGCTATAAGTGATACATATGGCTATTTAAGGATTGATGGTGATATCTGCCTCCCCTCTATATTTCAAATTAAATTATAGTATACTGCGTTCATATTTATATTTATACTAGGTACCATTCTCTACCCCCTGCCTTTTTGTTGTTGTTTTTAAACTTTTCTTAGTTCAGTGCACTTTTTTACAAATAAACAGCGACTATCCTCAAACTTTTCATCTATAATATATGTTGCTGCATCCCTATGATTAGCAAATACCTTTTGCATATGAGGCTTGCATACCAGCATCTTTTTTTTATTATTATACCACTATGATGCTTATTTTTAAGCTCTAGAGATTAAATATTATACCACTCCATCTGTCATAATAAAGGTGGTCACTTATTTCTAATCCCACAGTATTATGGGACAGTGACACCCATTTTTCTTGACTTACAGCCATTATTTCAGGATAGACGCTTTTTAATTTTGTAGTTACTTATCTTGCCTTATCCTGGAGTACATTAAATTATCCTACTTTTTTCCCTATTAAATTATTTCCCCCTTTTTTTGAATTTAGTGTTAAGCACTAGGAAATTGCTTAGGTCATACATTCATATCTAATCCTCCTCCTGCCATAATTGTAACAGGTAGCTAGGGTTAGCAAATTAATGGAGAATCAGTGAATACAGGAGGCCAAATTCTTCATAAAAAAACTATATTGCTACAGAGTTGAACCTGTAGAAATCAAGCAAAATTGGGTATACATCTTCGACTATGCAGAGTATATTTGTGCAAATGGAAATTTGGATTTGTGAAAAGGTTGTCTAACCCCAAAAAGTTCAAACGCTACATTGAAGCAAAATATATAACTATACCCAGGGTTGTCCAAATCTAGTATATACTTATATTTGTTGTTGAGAAATATATACCCTGAAAATCTGGTCTAAAGACAAGCCTCGAGAGCTGCAGTTGGGCAAGCCTGATCTAACCCTTAAATTACTTGCAAATCACATAATATCAAATTTTCAAAACATATATTTTGCTATAGTTACTGTAGGTTGTTTTCTTTTTAGGCAAAAGAACAAAGAGGATTGTCTATTAAAGAGATGTTGCTGTAAAACAGAAGTATAGACAAACAATATTATTTCAGTATTTAGAAAAACAAATTGGAAAGATACTGTACAAAGAAAACATGTCTGTTCATAACAGAACATAATTTCAATTTATACTAATTTATCTTTAACGCCATAAATAACATTCTGCGTGTTCTCAAAAAAGAAGCTGTTATTACCAATTCCCATACAAGAATAAATGTTGCTTTACATAATATAATTTCCTAAGATGTAGACAACAAAATGCCTTGCAACAGAGCTTATTGATGCAATAATCATGATCACCATTTTAGAGGAATTACCGAAGAAGCACTTTATGTTATGATATTTTCTTCAATATGCCAAATTGAAAAATGTTTGCAGAGAATAGAGCCAACACTTATATTTTCCAAGGAATTTAACATTCAGGTTTTAGGCTGCTCTTTTTACAGTCAACATCAAAAATAAACATAAAATGAATTCTAATATCAGTGTCAGCTGCATTCAGTAACTTAAAATTAGCTGTGACATCAATACTAATTTCACCTGCAGGGGTCTAGCTTGCCGGCTTTCATATAAAAAAGGTTTTATGACAAAAACAAAATCCACAAACCAAAGGAGCAGCAGTTAGAGTGATTGAGGCAATAAAATACATTTCCTCTATTACAACACAGTCTCAAACTATGTTCTAAATTACAAGTTTAAAATGGAAATATTTTTGACATTGCTAAATTTAAAATGAATACAATCATCTATCTATCTATCTATCTATCTATCTATCTATCTATCTATCTATCTATCTATCTATCTATGTCTTTTTATCTATTTGAGTCTGTTGAAATATCTATCTTCTATAATAAGAGAACAAAATAATAAAAATGTTGTCAAGATTATAAATATGTTATCCATTTTATCACAATTAAATTATATTATCTAAATTTAAGATGGTGACTGCAATTGATCACTAATACAGTGAACCTAAAGAGCATATTGACTTCTAGCAAGGAAGTTCCCAAAGGTGCAGGGTCATTATGGTATTTAAAGAGATTTGACAATAAGCCTTAGACCAAATCTGAAAATATGGAGGACATTCTTTCAAATAATGTTTTATAATCCCCAGGTCAGATTTAGTGATGTCCCGAACAGTTCGCCGGAGAACTACTCGCAGCGTTTTTCGCATGTTCGTGTTCGCAACGAACATCGAACATATGCGCTTTTCGGTCCGCCCCCTATTCTTTATAATTGAGGAAACTTTGACCCTGCACCTTACAGTCAGCAGACACATTCCAGCCAATCAGCAGCATACACTCCCTTCCAGGGACTTCCATCTGAAGGACAGCCTCCATTTTAGAATAATTCTGAAGCTACATTCGTTGAGAGAGGACATATATTCTACCTGCTGCTGATTTAATAGGGAAATAGATAGCCAGGCTGTGTATTTAGCTTTAACTACACACCTGAAGGACTCCTTTGATATCTGCTGCAAGGACAGCAACCCAAAAAGCCCTTTTTATTTTATTTTATTATTTTTTTCTGTGTAATCTAATTGCATATGCCTGCCTGCTAGCGTGTGTGTGAGGCCTATTGGATCTAGTCTGCCAACTTTTGCCAGTGCACAGTGACACTCATATCTAGTGTCACAGTAGTGTGCAGTGAAATAAAACAACCCTTTTTTTTACTGTAATCGATTGAATATCAGTTGCCTGCCTAAAGGCGTGTGTGTGAGGCCTATTGCATCTAGTCTGCCAACTTTTGCCAGTGCACAGTGAAACTCATATCTGGTGAGTCACGTACCTTGCACGCATAGTACCACTAATCATAAAAAAAATGACAGGCAGAGGCAGGTCACCCCTCAGGGGCCGTCGTGGTCGTGGTGCTGTGATTCCCTTTGGCCCTAGAATAATGCCCAGTTTTCAGAGGCAACGTACCCTGAACTTGAACAGTTCTGAGGACATGGTTGACTGGCTAACACAGGACACCCAATCTTCTACAGCTTCCGCTCGGAACCTAGACGCACCATCCTCCTCCAGCTTAGCTTCGGGCACCTCTCCAGTTACCATTCGCCCGCCTGCCGCCACCACCAACACTAGCACCACAGCCGCTTCACTTGATCCGTCAGCAGAGTTATTTATACATCCGTTGGAAGAAATGAGTGATGCACAAACATTAGTGCCAGAGGATGTAGATAACAGGGATATGTCCCAGTCAGGCAGCATTACACACATGGACGTACGGTCTGAAGAAGATGATGTTGTACCCGGTGCTGCTTCCTTTGTTGAGTTGTCAGATACAAGTGAAGCGGTTGATGATGACGATGCATCCGTGGATGTCATGTGGGTGCCCGCTATAAGAGAAGAAGGAGGAAGGTTCAGATGGGGAGACAGAGAGGAGAAGGAGACGAGTTGGAATCAGCGGGAGGTCTTCGAAAGTAGCTAGTGGCACAGTCAGACAGCATGCATCGGCACCCGGGGTCAGCCAGACAGCACGCCAGTCAACGCATGCTTTTGCCACCACCAGAATGCCGTAGAGCTCAGCAGTGTGGAAATTTTTTTGTGTGTCTGCCTGTGACAACAATGATGCCATTTGCAACCTGTGCGAAAAGAGACTGAGTCGTGGGAAGTCCAACACCCACCTAGGTACAACTTCTTTGCGAAGGCACATGATTTCACATCACAAACGCCTATGGGATCAACACATCAGTACAAGCAGCACACAAAGTCAAAGCCGCCATCCTCCTCCTGGTCCAGCATCTTCAGCCACGTCAACCACTGCTGCCCTGCTTGCCCCCTCTCAACCATCCGCCACTCCGTGTTTTGCCCTGAGCAGTCCCTGCTCATCTGCCCACAGTCAGGTGTCTGTCAAGGACATGTTTGAGCATAAGAAGCCAATGTCACAAAGTCACCCCCTTTCCCGGCAACTGACAGCTGGCTTGCCTGAACTCTTAGCCCGCCAGCTTTTACCATACAAGCTGGTGGAGTCTGAGGCGTTCAAAAAATTTGTAGCTATTGGGACACCGCAGTGGAAGGTACCCGGCCGAAATTTCTTTGCACAAAAGGCAATCCCCAACCTGTACTCGATTGTGCAAGAGGAAGTAATGGCATCTCTGGCACACAGTGTTGGGGCAAGGGTCCATCTGACCACGGATACCTGGTCTGCAAAGCATGGTCTGGGCAGGTATATCACCTACACTGCGCATTGGGTAAACCTGGTGACGGCTGCCAAGCATGGAATACGTGGCTCTGCAGAGGAGTTGGTGACACCGCCACGACTTGCAGGCAGGCCTGCTGCCACCTCCTCTACTCTTCCTACTCCATCCTCTTCCATAACCTCCTCGGCTGAGTCCTCTTCTGCTGCTGATATGTCTTGCTCCACATCAACGGCACCCCCCCAGCTCCACAGGTACTATTCCACATCCCGGATACGGCAGTGTCACACAGTCTTGGGGTTGACTTCGCTGAAAGCAGAGAGTCACACCGGACCAGCACTCCTGTCCGCCCTGAACACACAGGTGGATCAGTGGCTGACTCCGCACCAACTGGAGATCGGCAAAGTGGTTTGTGACAACGGAAGAAATTTGTTGGCGGCATTGAATTTGGGCAAGTTGACACATGTGCCGTGCATGGCACATGTGTGTAATCTGATTGTACAACGCTTTGTGCAAAAGCACCCAGGCTTATAGGACGTCCTGAAGCAGACCAGGAAGGTGTGTGCCCATTTCAGGCGTTCCTACACGGCCATGGCGCACTTTACAGATATCCAGCGGCGAAACAACATGCCAGCGAGGCGCTTGATTTTAGACAGCCCGACACGTTGGAATTCAATACTTCCAATGTTCAACCCCCTGCTCCAACAAGAAAAGGCCATTAACGAGTATTTGTATGACCGGGGTGCTAGGACAGCCTCTGCGGAGCTGGGGATTTTTTTGCCACGTTACTGGACGCTCATGCGCAATGCCTGTAGGCTTATGCGTCCTTTTGATGAGGTGACAAACCTGGTCAGTCGCACCCAGGGCACCATCAGCGACATCATACCATTTTTTTTCTTCCTGGAGCGTCCCCTGCGAAGAGTGCTGGATCAGGCCGTAGATGAGCGTGAAGAGGAAGAGGAAGAGTTGTGGTCACCATCACCGCCAGAAACAGCCTTATCAGCATCGCTTGCTGGACCTGCGGCAATGCTGGAAGAGGATTGTGAGGAAGAGGAGTCAGAGGAGGAATGTGTCTTTGAGGAGTAGGAGGAAGACCAACCACAACAAGCATCCCAGGGTGCTCGTTGTCACCTATCTGCTACCAGTGATGTTGTACGTGGCTGGGGGGAAGAACATACCTTCAGTGAGATCACTGAGGACGAGGGACGGGACATGACTAGCTAGGCATCCAACCTTGTGCAAATGGGGTCTTTCATGCTGTTGTGCCTGTTGAGGGACCCTCGTATAATAAGGATGATGGAGAACGGCCTGTACTGGGTGTCCACGCTACTAGACCCCCGGTATAAGCAGAAAGTGCCTGAAATGTTACCGAATTAAAAAGTATGCTTTACACAGCGTTTAAGGGTGATGTCACAGCACAAAGGCAATCTAACAGTGGAAGAGGTGAACATAATCCTTCTCCTCTTACGACCACGCCGGCAAGGAGAGGACGCTTTACAGACATGTTGTTGATGGAGGACATGCAGAGCTTTTTAAGTCCTAAGCACCGCCACAGCCCTTCGGGGTCCACCCTCAGAGAACGACTCGACCGTCAGGTAACAGACTACCTTGCCATAACTACAGATATCGACACTATGAGGAGCGATGAACCCCTTGACTACTGGGTGTGCACGCTTGCCCTGTGGCCTGAGTTATCCCAATTTGCCATATAACTTCTGTCCTGCCCTGCTTCAAGTGTCCTGTCAGAAAGGACCTTCAGTGCAGCAGGAGGTTTTGTCACTGATAAGAGAAGTCGCCTAGGTCAAAAAAGTCTAGATTACCTTACATTTATTAAGATGAATAAGGGATGGATCCCGAAGGGACTGACAGTGGGCGATACATTCGATTAAAAAAGGCCTGATAGATGAGCTGCCTTGAGCTAATAATGGTCCACAAACTAACATCAATTTTTCTGGTCGCTGCAACAATACCTAATTTTTGCATTTAAATTCTTTTATTGTCAGAAGGCGTACAGCATGTAATGAAAAATAAAGCATTTTTGAACAGTCTTGCATAACAGTTGTGCAAAAATACATATTTACAATAAAGACATTTTGTGAAAGTTAGCTGGTTATTCCTTTTTATTTTTACTTTTAGGTTAATAATTTTTCTTATTTTTTACTGTGATTGGAATTTAAGAGATACCTAAAACATGGTAAAACAGACAATAGTAAAGAGTATATCTGCAGGGAACACCAAAGTCCTATTAGCTATCATCCCTCCAGCAGTATTAGCTTATTATTTACAATATCTAACCTAGGCAATCACCCTTGGGTTACCCTAGGGCAGGCTTCAGTGAGCGACCTCTCCTTTCCTGGGATGATTTGCCGCCAGTTGCTTCTGAAGGGTCTCCAGGGCTCCCCCACTCCGGTCCTTCCCCCATGGTCGCTTCAACCTGTAACAAATGATTTATATTTGTTAAGTGACCCAATGATCCCCCTTGATAGAGGTTTATCTTTACAAATTTTGGAGAACCAATTTAAGACCGGTGTCCCCTGTTTCTGGGTCAGGGAGTGTGTGAAATGCCTCAGCCTACAGTAATTGTAATGTTCTGACAGCGGTAGTTCATACTTGTCCCTCAGTTCCTCATAGGTGAGCATCTGGCCCTTTACTAACCAGTCTCCCAGTCTATCTAGTTTCCTTGACCTCCACCAGTGTTGTGATGTTGTGCTCATGTGTTTCGGGGCCTGAGGGTGGTCAAGAATTTGGGTCATTTGGGTGGATCCAGGGAACATACCCGTGTGTTTCTTGGCCCATTTCCAGTATGATAGTGAGTGTCTGATTAGGGGGTTTGGCGAGTTTTTAAGGCTCTGAGGCAATTCTGATTCTTCGAAGTAGGAGGTCCGACCAAGCATCTTTTTCCATCTCCCTGTTCCAAAAATCCATGCCATATACACGTCCCCTGATAGGTGACGTAACAGGTATTACACAGATAGGAATGAGTAGTACAACTTAATACAGCACTCCTATCTGGTGGCACCTTAGATTGCACGTGCAGTGCCCCAAATTCAAAGTGGGAGGTCCGACCAAGCATCTTTTTCCATCTCCCTGTTCCAAAAATCCATGCCAGATACACGTCCCCTGATAGGTGACGTAACAGGTATTAAACTGATAGGAATGAGTAGTACAACTTAATATACCACTCCTATCTGGTGGCACCTTAGAGTGCACGTGCAGTGCCCCAAATTCGAAGTGGGAGGTCCGACCAAGCATCTTTTTCCATCTCCCTGTTCCAAAAATCCATGCCAGATACACGTCCCCTGATAGGTGACGTAACAGGTATTAAACTGATAGGAATGAGTAGTACAACTTAATATACCACTCCTATCTGGTGGCACCTTAGAGTGCACGTGCAGTGCCCCAAATTCGAAGTGGGAGGTCCGACCAAGCATCTTTTTCCATCTCCCTGTTCCAAAAATCCATGCCATATACACGTCCCCTGATAGGTGACGTAACAGGTATTAAACTGATAGGAATGAAAAGTACAACTTAATACACCACTCCTATCTGGTGGCACATTACATTGCACGTGCAGTGCCCCAAATTCGAAGTGGGAGGACCGACTAAGCATCTTTTTCCATCTCCCTGTTCCAAATATCCATGCCATATACACGTCACCTGATAGGTGACGTAACAGGTATTAAACTGATAGGAATGAGTAGTACAACTTAATACACCACTTCTATCTGGTGGCACCTTAGATTGCACGTGCAGTGCCCCAAATAAGAAGTAGGAGGTCCGACCAAGCATCTTTTTCCATCTCCCTGTTCCAAAAATCCATGCCATATACACGTCCCCTGATAGGTGACGTAACAGGTATTAAACTGATGGGGATGAGTAGTACCACTTAATACAGCACTCCTATCTGGTGGCACCTTAGATTGCACGTGCAGTGCCCCAAATTCAAAGTAGGGGGTCCGACCAAGCATCTTTTTCCATCTCCCTGTTCCAAAAATCCATGCCATATACACGTCCCCTAATAGTGGACGTAACAGGGATTAAACTGATAGGAATAGTACTACTTAACAGTACACACCTTATAATAACGCAGACAGAGGCAACGCGTATAATCTTCCATGCTGTGCAGTGGAAGCCCCCAGACTCTGACCTGTGTATAATCTTCCATGATGGGCAGTGGAAGCCCCCAGATTCTGACCTGTGTATAATCTTCCATGCTGGTCAGTGGAAGCCCCCAGACTCTGACCTGTGTATAATCTACCATGCTGGGCAGTGGAAGCCCCCAGACTCTGGGAGTCTGAAGAAGAGGAGTCAGAGGAGGAAGGTGGCTTTGAGGAGGTGGAAGACCAAGCACAGCAGGCGTCCCAGGGGGCTTGTTGTCCCCTTTCGAGGAACCCTTGGTGGCTGGGTGGAGGAAGAGACCTTCAATGACATCAGTGAGGACAAGGAACCGGACATGGCTAGCTTGGTATCCAACCTTGTGCAACTGGGGAGTTTGCGGTTGTGCGAAGGGACTGTTTGCGGTTGTTTGTGGTGCATTAAACGGGGAGATTGGTCTGTTACTGTGAAGCGGGTGTAACCCTTACACTACCTGATCTATACAACATCATACCTGATGTTTTAAAGCATGTTATTCCAAACAATTTAGGAATGTTAGGTGATTTATGCCCTTTATGGCTTAAAACCAGACTCTGCATCAACTATGTAATTTTCCGTGGGAGTTTTGCCATGGATCCCCCTCCGGCATGCCACAGTCCAGGTGTTAGTCCCCTTGAAACAACTTTCCCATCACTATTGTGGCCAGAAAGAGTCCCTGTGGGTTTTGAAATTCGCCTGCCCATTGAAGTCTATGGCAGTTCGCCGATGTTCATCCGTTCGCGAACATTTGATGGAATTTGCGCCAGCGGTTCGAGAACCGAAAATTTGATGTTCGCGACATCACTAGTCAGGATATTCCTGGAAAAAGGTTATCAACTGATCAACAATAGACCACCAATACTTTCTAAAGAAACTACTTCCAAAATGATTTTACATCTGATATTTTGTTTATATGTAATACATGTAAATTTGTATACATATTTCAATTGATCAGTATATTAGGGAATTATTTCTTCTTTTTAGTTGCAATTTTTTATTTTGATTTATATTAAGGCTGGAAATTGTTGATGACAATTGATGAGAGATACAACCCATACATAAAATATGCAACAAAATATACATAGTAACTTTTTCTGCTGAGACATTTTAACTACCTTCTCAAAATATCTACTACATAGGCTAGGAACCGGCCCCACTCCGATGAGAGGCAGTAACATTGAAACAGCTGTACATGCGTTGGATTCCTGGCTTGCGTATAACTGTGTAATACAGTAAGCATATACTCAAAGAAAGCCATGCTTAAAATGGCTATTGATTACACCATTGAAGCCTTTGTGGGCACATTTGCATGTCCCTGCCCAGGTTCCCAGAATGCAGTGTAATAACTGTATTTCTTGGAATGCAGAGCAGGAAGCAGGTGTTTTGAACTTTTTAGATCTTTAAGTGTGAACACAAATTTACTATAGATATATAATTTCATAATTTCCACAACACAGGCTGAGATCCCGCTCCATGCTGATGATAGCCAGTAAGCTTGAAACAGCTGTACATGGATTGGATACTCAGCCTGTGTTTATTCCAACCTTGGCTTTGCATTAAAGCTGTGTAATACAGCATGCATAAGCTTAAAGGAAGCCATGTTTTATAATGGCTACCGAATGAAGAGTGAGGCATTTGTGGCCACATTTGTGTGTCTCAGCTCAACTTCCCAGAATGCAGTGTAATAACTGTTTTTCTCGGAACTCTGAGCTGGAAGCAGCTTTTTTTACTTGCTTTAGACATTCAAATGTGAACACAGATGTACTTTTTATTTACTATATATATATATATATATATATATATATATATATATATATATATATGTGTGTGTTAAATGTAGCTGAACATGTCATAATAAGTTTAACAACAATCAAACATATAATTATCTTCCTAAATCATTTTTGGCAAAAGATATAATTGCAATCTGGACAGGGGTTTGTTTCTGTCAAGGTCCATGAGGCACAGGCCTAGGACAGCACATTTCCAGGGGACTGCAGTAGATGCAATGCAGAACATTGAAATATGTTTGTGTATGCACAGAAATGTATCTATGCAATGGTATGTTTGTAAGTGTACTTGACACTTTCTGACACACATAAAAAATGCATAAACCTACAATTAGAATTACTAAAGTGCAAACTTACAACAAAATGAATTCTTAAATAGCAAGATTAGTTCTTCAAAATTATATAATTTAAATACTGGACGTAACTGGCCTTTTAACCTGAACGTGAGTGTATGCAAACTTCTATGTGTATACCTGAAATTATAAAACGGTATATGAAAATGTACCTAAAATCATGAATTAATTTACTTCCTGTAATGTACCAATTTTATCTGTCTTACTATTTGCTGCTCTGCATATCGGTTCAGAAATAATTTTCTTAGATTTAAAATGCACAGTTGTATTAGCAAGTTTTACTGAAACACTTCTATAATTTGGTTGCACCAGAATCATAAGGAAATTAAGTAAACTAGAACAGATAAAAATCCAACACCCTTGTAACATGTATGAGACGTTTATATACCTCTTGTAACATTTGCTATGCTGTAAATAGGTAAGCTAACCTTAGGCATCTCTTCATATTTTTAAAACACATCTTGTGTGCTCTGGGTTTGTTGCATGACCTACATCATACACCATGGACCCTATTTATAGATGAAAGAAAATGTTGCTAGCAAACTCTAAAAAAGAAAACAAATGTATTAGAAAGTTTCCATATTTCTATAAATAAACCACACTACACTAATACATATTATTTTAAAAGTACTAGATATATGCGCACAGTCATTCTTTTATTAGCTCAAATAATTGGTATTGAAATGAGATCAAGTACAAAACATTGTATATTTTATTTGTAAGTTTTTTTAGCCTTCTGAAAATAAATCATACTTTTTTAGCAGATGTTTTCACATGCAAAAATGCAGCAATATATGCAATACATTTCACACTTGGTTTGTGCAATTATTTTGCTTTATTATATACAGATTTAGTTCACATTGTTCAATCATGGTGCTTCAAAATACAAATATATTGAAGGAAGTGTTAAACACTGTATATTAGCACATCAAGCATTTTATGTATGGGTAGATTGCAATATTCTTCCACATTTATTTGTTGCAGTATGAAGGTAATTTGTACAGTTACCTTTATGTTGATGTTGAGAAATAGACAAATACTTACTGGTAACAGAAAGACACACACACATTCAATCTTGCAATGGGCTTTGGGGAAAGCACTATGGACACTGGATTCTAAGCTCAAAGACAGTACTCTGCATTTTTTGTAATGTGTTAATATTGTTTTGCCTTGAACACAACATACAGTATGTATAGCACTACAGAATATGTTGGCGCGTTACAAATACACAATTATAATAATAATTATAATACACATATATAATTAGTTTCCTTGATGAGGTCAATAGGAACCTGGATCAAGGCAACTCAGTGGATGTAGTCTTTTTGGATTTTGCAAAGGCTTTTGATACAGTGCCACATGGAAGACTTTTGTGCAAATTAAGGGATACAGGAATTGCAGTAAATATTTGCTCAGGCAGAGCTGGCTAAAAGACAGGAAGCAAAGGTTTGCGGTAAATAGAACATACTCTGATTGGTCTAATTTGGTAAGTGGGGTTCCTCAGGGTTCAGTATTAGGTTTTCTCCTTTTTAACATATTTATTAATGACTTAGAAGTAGGATTGGAAAGTAGTGTGTCCATTTTTGCTGATGACACTAAGTTGTGCAAGGTAATTAAATCAGATAATGATATAGTTTCCCTCCAGAGGAATTTACATAAAATAGACAAATGGGCATCTAAATAGCAGATGAGATTTAATATGAATAAATGTAAAGTTATGCATCTGGGAAGAAAAAATAGCCATGCAATTTATAATCTTAATGGATCAAATATAGGGTTATCAGACTTTGAAAGGGATTTGGGAGTACTTGTGGACAACCGCCTAGGTAACAGTGCTCAATGCCAAGCAGCAGCTGCAAAGTCAAATAAAATATTAGCATGTATTAAAAAGGGTATAGAAGCAAGGGAAGCAAATATAATTCTGCCACTATGCAAAGCCCTAGTACGCCCTCATTTGGAAAGGACATTTTAAAGCTGGAAAAGGTACAGAGAAGGGCTACAAAATAATTAAGGGGAATGGAGGGGCAAAGTTATGAAGAAAGACTAACCAAATTAAGCTTATTTTCTCTAGAAGAGGATTACCTTACATAAATACATCCAGGGTCAGTATAAAGGTTTGTCAAGTGAGCTTTTTGTGCCAAGAGATTTCCATCTGACATGAGGACATCCTTTGAAGTTAGAAGTAAAAAAGTTTCCACCTTAAAGAAAGAAAAGGGTTCTTCACAGTAAGGGTGGTTAATCTGTGGAATTCTCTACTAAAAGGAGGTGGTGGCAGTGGATTAAATAGATAACTTTAAAAGGGGACTGAATTTATTTCTAATCAAAAAGGGCATTCAGGGTTATCCTGGATAATTAGAGAGAGAGTATTGATCCAGGAAGGATTTTTTTTTCCTTTGAGACGATTGGCAAACTCTCACTCGGGATTTTTTCTGTTTGTCTTCCTCTGTATTCAATTAATTATCAACTAATTGCAGATCAGAGGAGATCTTTAAAGGTTGAACTTGATGGACTAAAAGTCTTTTTTCAACCTCAATCACTATGTAACTATGTATCTAATATATATATATATAAATATAAATATAAATATATATATATATATATATATATATATATATATATATATATATATATATATACAGCTTGCTCTAACTGTCACAAAAAAAAGGATTTACATCTATTTCACTCAGTAATATTTTGAAATAGAACAACTAGTGAAAAATGCAATACTCCATCAACCCAGAGCACATGAAATTCAGGTTTTAGGTAAGCATGTTTATAATTAGCTTCACTACTCACTACAGTTTGCACTTGTCCAGATCTATTAAGACAAACATAGGGCCTGATTTAGGTTTTCTCAACTGTGTGATGTTTTTTTCAGTAAAGTTATACACGTACTCAATGCTACTCCGACATATTACTGATCCCACCCGCAACTCGTAAACCCATGCCTTTTCAGTAAAGCACAAGTTCACTCCTGTTCATCCCCTTCCCTGCTCACACCTGATTGCCGGTACACAAAACCTTGGATGTTTCATTGAGACTCCATGGCACCTAAAATATATACCCAGTGTCACGGGGGTCCTTAAAGACCCAAGTGGCACCTAAATATTGAACACCACCACAAACAGTTAACCAACAATACCACAGGGCATGAACGGCCTAATGAGCCATGAAGATCCTGCAAAATTTAACAGGACCAATCAGATTAGGTCCATCCAATCTGATTGTTCCTATGAAATTTTAAATAAAAAATGAGCATGGTGACATCGGAAAACCCATTCTGATTGGCTGAAATATGATTGCCATCTAACCAGAATGCATAACAAATTCTATTTAAGCTGCAGAAAGTGCAGCAACTGCCATTTGTGTCAGGGCAGCATTGTCACGGACCCCGTTACAGGGCTTGGATCCTGGTCCATTGAGCCACCATAGAGGACAGACTGACCCATTGGAAAATGGGTAGGGGAACTATATTGCCACATGTGGGCAGGTGGGTGGTGGGGTGAATAGCCCCAAGACATAGTGCCATAGTGTACCACCATGATTCATGTGATCTTATGACATATGTATCTGACTTATCCTGTATACTGTATGTAATTCCCAATGTAATATTACTGCCTTCTGTGTAGTGATGTCGCAAACATAAAATTTTCGGTTGCCGCAAATGTTCGCGAACCGGCGAACCCGGCGAACCGCCATAGACTTCAATGGGCAGGCGGATTTTAAAACCCACAGGGACTCTTTCTGGCCACAATAGTGATGGGAAAGTTGTTTTAAGGGGACTAACACCTCGACTGTGGCATGCCGGAGTGGGGATCCATGTCAAAACTCCCACGGAAAATTACATAGTTGATGCAGAGTCTGGTTTTAATCCATAAAGGGCATAAATAACCTAACATCCCCCTCCATCATCACCCTCCCCTGTATCTCTTTACCCCCTCCCTCATCATCCTCCCCTGTGTCTCTTCCCCCCTCCATCATCATCCTCCTGTGTCTCTTTCCCCCTCCCTCATCATCCTCCCCCCTCCCTCATCATCCTCCCCTGTGTCTGTTTTCCCCCTCCCTCATCATCCTCCTCTGTGTCTCTTTCTCCCCTTCCTCATCACCCTCCCCATGTGTCTCTTCCCTCCTCCCTAATCATCCTCCCCCCTCCCTCATCATCCTCCCCTGTATCTCTTTACCCCCTCCCTCATCATCCCCCCCTGTGTCTCTTCCCCCCTCCACCATCATCCTCCCGTGTCTCTTTCTCCCTCCCTCATCATCCTCCCCCCTCCCTCATCATCCTCCCCTGTGTCTCTTCCCCCCCTTATCATCATCCACCCCCCTCAATCATCATCCTCCCGTGTCTTTTTCCCCCTTCCTCATCATCCTCCTCCCTCCCTCATCATCCTCATGTGTCTCTTTCCCCCTCCCTCATCATCCTCCCCCCTCCCTCATCATCCTCCTGTGTCTCTTTCCCCCTCCCTCATCATCCTGCCCCCTCCCTCATCATCCTCCCCTGTGTCTCTTCCCCCCTTATCATCATCCTCCCCCCTCCCTCATCATCCTCCCTGGACTCTTTCCCCCTCCCTCATCATCCTCCCCCCTCCCTCATAATCCTCCCGTGTCTCTTTCCCCCTCCCTCATCATCCTCCCCCTTCCTTAATCATCCTCCACTGTGTCTCTTTCCCTCCTCCCTCATCATCCTCCCCTGTGTCTTTTTCCCCCTCCCTCATCATCCTCCCCTGTGTCTCTTCCCCCCTCCATCATCATCCTCCCGTGTCTCTTTCCCCCTCCCTCATCATCCACCCCCCTCCCTCATCATCCTCCCATGTGTCTGTTTCCCCCTCCCTCATCATCCTCCCCTGTGTCTCTTTTCCCCCTCCCTCATCATCTTCCCCTGTGTCTCTTCCCCCCCTTATCATCATCCTCCCTCATCATCCTCCCGGGACTCTTTCCCCCTCCCTCATCATCCTCCCCCCTCCCTCATCATCCTCTCCCCATGTGTCTGTTTCCCTCCTCCCTCATCATCCTCCCCGGTGTCTCTTTTCCCCCTCCCTCATCATCTTCCCCTGTATCTCTTCCCCCCTCCCTCATCATCCTCCCCTGTGACTCTTTCCCCCCTTCCTCATCACCCTCCCCTGTATCTCTTTACCCCCTCCCTCATCATACTCCCCTGTGTCTGTTTCCCCCCTCCCTCATCATCCTCCCCTGTGTCTCTTCCCCCCTCCCTCATCATCCTCCCCCCTCCCTTGATGAGAAGGGGGGGGAGAGACACAGGTAAAAGTGTGAGGGGTGTTAGGGTAAGGGGTGTAAGGGATAAAGGAGAGAAGGTTAGGTATAAGGGTGAGGGGTGTTAGGGCTAAGTGTGAGGGGTGTTAGGGTGAGGGGTGTTAGGGATAAGTGTAAGGGGTGTTAGGGTGAGGCATATTAGGAATAAGTGTGAGGGGTGTTAGGTCTTAGGGATAAGTGTGAGAATGTTAGGGTTAGGTGTTAGGTTGATGGGTGTTATGGATAAGTGTGAGGGGTGTTAGGGTTAGGGTAAGGGGTGTTAGGGATAAGTGTGATGGGTGTTAGGGTAAGGGATGTTAGGGTTAGGTGTTAGGGTAAGGGATGTTAGGGATACGTGTGAGGGGGTATTAGGGTTAGGTGTTAGGGTGAGGGGTGTTAGGGATTAGTGTGATGGGTGTTAGGGTAAGGGATGTTAGGGTTAGGTGTTAGGGTAAGGGCTGTTAGGGATAAGTGTAAGGGGGTATTAGGGTTAGGTGTTAGGGTGAGGGGTGTTAGGGATAAGTGTGAGGGGTGTTAGGGTTAGGGTAAGGGGTGTTAGGGATAAGTGTGATGGGTGTTAGGGTAAGGGATGTTAGGGTTAGGTGTTAGGGTAAGGGATGTTAGGGATACGTGTGAGGGGGTATTAGGGTTAGGTGTTAGGGTGAGGGGTGTTAGGGATTAGTGTGATGGGTGTTAGGGTAAGGGATGTTAGGGTTAGGTGTTAGGGTAAGGGCTGTTAGGGATAAGTGTAAGGGGGTATTAGGGTTAGGTGTTAGGGTGAGGGGTGTTAGGGATAAGTGTGAGGGGTGTTAGGGTTAGGGTAAGGGGTGTTAGGGATAAGTGTGATGGGTGTTAGGGTAAGGGATGTTAGGGTTAGGTGTTAGGGTAAGGGATGTTAGGGATACGTGTGAGGGGGTATTAGGGTTAGGTGTTAGGGTGAGGGGTGTTAGGGATTAGTGTGATGGGTGTTAGGGTAAGGGATGTTAGGGTTAGGTGTTAGGGTAAGGGCTGTTAGGGATAAGTGTAAGGGGGTATTAGGGTTAGGTGTTAGGGTGAGGGCTGTTAGGGATAAGTGTGAGGGGTGTTAGGGTTAGGGTAACGGGTGTTAGGGATAAGTGTAAGGGGTGTTAGGGTGAGGCATGTTAGGAATAAGTGTGAGGGGTGTTAGGTCTTAGGGATAAGTGTGAGGGGTTTTAGGGTTAGGTGTTAGGTTGATGGGTGTTATGGATAAGTGTGAGGGGTCTTAGGGTTAGGGGTGTTAGGGATAAGTGAGAGGGGTGTTAGGGTTGGGTGCTAAGGTGAGGGGAGGATGATGATAAGGGGGGGAAGAGACACCGGGGTGTCCTTGCAGCAGAGATCAAAAGAGTCCTTCAGGACTGTATTGCACACTGTGTACAGTAGCCCAGCTATGGTTTTCCCTATTGATGCAGTATCACCTACACTCAGCCTCCTCTCAGTAAGACTGCAAGTTAGTTATGATTCCAAAATGGCTGCTGTCGTCCATGAGGTAGAAGAGTGTGGAAGGCAGGGTATGATGCTGATTGGCTGGAATGTGTCTGCTGACTGTGAGTTGCAGGGTCAAAGTTTGCTCAATGATAAAGTATAGGGGGCGGGTCGAATATCACATATGTTCTCAGTTCGCCGCGAACGCGAACATGCTATGTTCGCCGGGAACAGTCCGCCAGCGAACTATTCGCGACATCTCTACTTCTGTGGTATGTTTAGACTGTGACTGAGTGATCATGATGGGGTTAAAATAGGATGTGCTGAGTCTGCAGTGAGCAGACACCTCTATTGTTATCAGTTCTGGCCCATTGTTAGCAAACATCTGCCATGTCCTCTATATAAGGTTTGGACCACTTAGACACAGAGAGGGCAGGATGTGTATTAGAAAGTAGCCCTATTTTTCTCAGGTGCCAGCCATCAAGGTACTGCTATTCCCCATGTGGTATCATCTCCTGTAATTATCTGCCACACCCTCTCATTGTTACATTGTGTACACCCCCTTGTATGTAGCCCTATAAATATTCTTGAATTTTCAAAATAAATCAATTGACTGCTGAGACATATAGCAAACGTATTCTCTCTTATTGGATCCTGGTGGCTGCGATAATGATCCTACCTCCACCCTACAAGTAACTTGTCCTGGTCACAACCACAGGAAGGTTACAGAGACTCCTGGAAGTGCCGGAACTTCCTGATGGAGAGACCCTGATTGATACAGAAGCCAGATATCATGGTGCTGGAGATTTCCAAGAACCCAATGGTCCTTGTGGATAGTTAACATGTAGTCTATAGCAGTAATAGACCCTACCCCAGTATTATAAAAGGCGATTTATGATTTTTTTGGAAGGCCATTTTCAGGCCTGAAGATGAGGATGGCTTCAATCAAGATTTAAGATGTCCAATCTCCAACCTGTAAGGACCCCCATGGCATTGAGATTAACAATTTGCACCATGTGGGTCCATTGGGGTAACATTTAGATGCCTCAGGGGACCCTGTAACACTGGTTGAATATTTAGGTGCCATGGGGTCTTAAATGGACCCCCATGGTTATGTAGATCAGTGATCGTGTTTGAATGGGGAGTGGAGGGATTGGGTGTGAGAGGGAAGGGGGTGATCTGGTGTGAGCAGGGAAGAGGAAAGCAGCTGCAGTGGCATTTTATTGCCATTACGGCTACTATTTTGTTCACATAAATATTTTAGCCAAAATCAGTAATATTACGAGTTGCAAGTCATAAGTTATTTTGAAAATGTTCCAATTGAATAATGATTTAGTGCAAAAGCAACTCATAATATTACTGATGTCAGAAAATCAATTTGAAAGCTTGCTTTAATATTAATGTTGGGCTTGTTCATAAGCATTGCGAGTACCTCCCTCATGAAAAACAGGAATTATTTAGCACTTATTAGAATTAGACAACAAACCCTACGTGGTGGATAGATCATAATGGCTGATTAACAATTACAAATAAATAACTTTTTTTTAATAATAAGATATTTGGATTCTGTTCAGTGATCCTTTAAAGGTATGTGCAAGTCAGCTGGGCTATGAATGCATCTGATAGAGGAGAATTAGTAATGTATGAAAACATGTGTTATATAGAAAAGTTCAGGTTACTTACAAAGTTATTTGCACAAAAGTCAAATCCAACTGTTCACACCCACAGGACGCTTACATAAGCTGGGTACATACATAATTTGACCTTTCTGGTACAGAGCACAGGAAGTAACTGTTGCAGTTCTTGTACTAAGCACATGCGAGAAGCCACTGAAGGTGAAGAATGATACAATGTATTAGCCTAAATCTGAATTTTAATGTTATGCTAATTCATGTGTGATTTTCTAGGGGCATACACGATCACATGCAAATTCCCCAAAACATAGGAAATTTTGCTAACTTCAAGGTAAGCTAACTAATATTTTGGGATATTTTTAAGCAAAAATGTTTTCATGCACTACTAATTCTCCTCTATCAGATGCATTGATAATCCAGCTCACTTACATATCCCTTTAAGAATTGTGGTCACTTGGATGGATCCCGTTTTTGATAGAGATATGTTTAATACAATATAGATATACTTATTTAGCTATTTTATCCTATTTTTATATTTTATAAACCATGTTGCCTGTATATCATACAGTGAAACACCACCACATTACATTTAAATAATTGTACACCATTAATGAACTATATTAAAATACATACATTTTAAACTCCATATCCCATATATTAATTACTCAACCATGTAAAGAAAATGTAATGAGTAAAGACGAGTGATTTATTAATCCAATTAATATTATTAATGTGACCCTCAAGGGTTTGTGGTCCTTATAGTGCACACTAATTGATACAAATATTGGATATGAAGACTTATCATATGATATATAGAATTATGGTAACTAAAAGGACCACTGTAGAATGGGAAAAGCTTCCTATATTTGTGAAGTTTGACACAAATTAACAATGTTAGCTTTGAAAGCTGTGGATATAAACACATTTTAGGTCAAAGCTTTAGTTTTTTTAGTTTTAGTACACAATGCCTGTGTTTGAATTATGCTGTGTTTGTCTCCTCCAGATTTTCTTCAGAGTGGGTGTGTTTAGCATTTCAACAGTGGAAGAATGAGTGTGGATTTCAATAAACTAATTGCTAATTTTTTATAGCAATTTAATCTGAATTTATATAATTTATCCTTCATGTTTTAATGTATATTTCACAATTTAGGTTGTGCTATCATTGGAGTGCTGAGGCAGCTATTTATTCTGCTGGGGCTTCCTGCCATTTAGCTCTGTTGTCAAGTGGGAATTCAAAATGGCAGTCTTTCCACAAAACTAAAAAGAGATGTTATCTGAATTCACGGTACCTCCAATTTCTCTCATTCCTCACAGGAGTCTAATTCTGATAGGGCGAAAAGCAACAGCCTTATTAAATTGCGATTCATCAAATTTAAAAAGGCTCTACTTAAGCACATAGCATTTTTTTTTACAGAATTTTTAGTTAGTGAACTTCTATCCAAAAGCAAGGTCTTCACTAACTAAAAACTTCTGTAAAAAAAAAAATGCTATGTCCTTAAATAGAGCCCTTTTAAATTTGCTGAATTGCAATTTAATAAGTCTGCAAATGTCTTACTCCATTAAAGGAAAATTGAAATAATAGAATTGAGACTTTATTTACTTACCGTATATGCTTTAAACATTTGCACATTATTAAGCTATACTCTCATATTCTTCATAGGAGCATATAAATATATATATATATATATATATATATATATATATATATATATATATATATATATATATATATATATATATATATATATATATATATATATAATAAATTAACTTAAACCCAAAATGTATAATTATATTATTTTCAAGTACTTCCTATTTTTTCAGTAAATTTATTGTTTGCATGGTTTGCAGTTTGACATTTGGGTATATTTTATATAGTAGCTAATTTAAATGATTTTGTAACTTGTACATATTTTGCTATGCACAGATAAATTGTTCAGAATATTTTTAAGATTGGGAATTAGCATTTTAGTATTCATTTCAGAAACACAAACTATTCCACCACATCAGAATGCATATATGTCTAGTATGAGCATACAATATATTACAGATAGACTGCCTTTATTAAATTTTAAATTGTAGTGAGAATGTTTCAGTGCACTAAATGAGAAATGTAAATGTTTCACATTTGTCTACTAAAATATGAAAGAGGTAATTAAAATCCTATTTTACATTTAAAATGTTCCCATCTTTTCACCAAACAACTAAGAGGGCACATAAGTTATAGATTTATTTTATTTTATGCTCACTGCTCTTGTGGACAGCTGACATTTCAGTATGGACCTAAAAGATAACACTTAATGCATTGCATATCCTTTTGTACATCTATCTTCCTTTTTTAATATTTTATAGGGATATTTACATATATATAATATATATAATTCCATTTTTTTTGCTTTCTGCAGCATATTCTTAGCATTGTGCCAAAAAATATAATATGCATAGGGATAAAGTCAGAATAAAAAAAAATGTGTTCTAAATTCATCTAAATTATCTTAGACCTTTATGTTTCATGTCAAATAGAGACTATGGTGGTTAAACTCCACTTGTTGATTGTGTTTACTTTGAATCTTGTTGGAATTAGAGAACATTGGAAGAACAATTATTCACACAAAGAGCTAAATAAAGTAATGAATGAGCAGGTGAGAACATGTGCCAGGCCAGATTTACCAAAAGGCAGAGAAGGCAGCTGCATAACAGCTCCATCCTATAAATAGCACCATCTTGTTGAATTGAACAAAAGGTTTTTGTCTCTTACACAGAGCTGCATGCTGGAAGTACTGAGGCCCTCATTCAATTGCGATTTGGCCAATTGAATAGGGGTCTAAATAAGCACATAGCATATTTTTTTAAAATAAGTTTTTAGTTAGTGAAAATCTTGCTTTTGGATAGATTTTTAATAACTAAAAACTTCTTTAAAAAAAATATGTTATGGGCTTATTTAGACCCTTATTCAATTGGCCAAGTTGCAATTGAATGAGGGCCTGAGTGTTTTGGGACAGGACCAACATATCATCTCTCTGATTGGCTGAACTATACTACTAATCTCTTTACTTACACTTTCTTCTTTAGAATGCTGGATGGTTGTTTCTTGCTTTAATATTAATAATATTAATCTATGGCAGATCATTTATGTGTATGTATAAAATGTTTCCAATGGACTTTGTGAATAGTAGGAGCTGGAATTCAGATACAGCTATAGCTCTTTAACGCTGTAGATAGGTTCCAAGCAATAAGAGTGTTAAGCAAAACAGCTCTAAACGGGGCAATTTAACATGGGAAAGATAGGGTTAGGGGAACTAATGAAAAAAAATACACAATTGCAATTGAAATTTAAACTTTTTTTGTTTTATATGAACTTCAAACAAACAGCAAACATGACACTAAGAGAAACTGAACATTAGCAGAAATATAAACTTTAAATTTGTGATGTTGAAGCTTCTGGCTCATCCTGGATTCTGTCAGAATTAGAGCATCAAACAGGGAGGCAGTGCATTAAATAGGGAATTACTGGTCAAAATAGCGTTATAGCGAAACAGCGCTAATAGGGGTAGCGCTAAGCAGGGTATACTTGTATGTAAATACAGGCATACTCCTTTTAACTCTGTAGATGTGTTCCTAGAAGACCAAGTGCTAAACGGGTCAATTTTAAAATAGAATAAATCACAGGCAAACTCTATTTTAAAATTCCTTCCATGGTTCTTGGTATTTTGGAATGATACACAAGTGTTGAATCAGTGTTACTCGGGTATGTGTTGGGCAAAAACTGTGTTATATCCAATGGGGGATTTGTCACGCAAAAACAGCTTTATAGTGAATCATTGTTAAACAGGGTAGTGTTAAGCGGGGTCTGCCTGTAGATATATAATTCCAAAAACAAATTCAATATTTATACATATATATACGTATATATATATATATACATCATTATATACACAGTTTGTTTCCGTCCATGTATAACACTGAAACTACTCAATGGTAACAGAACATATGATGAATTTAATCTGGACCCAACATATTTCAGGATTTCATATAAAGAAATAGATGGGGACTTCTCTGCAGAAAATATATGCAGCGGTTTAACAAAGTGTGCCAAATGCCGATTTTCTGGCTGATTATTATTATTATAGTTTATTTATAATGCTCCAACATATTCCGTAGCGTTGTACATAAATTAGGTTCAGACAATGATAAATACAGATTAACATTTAGCAAAGGAAGGAGGGCCCTGTCTTTGAGCTAGGAATCCAATGTCCATGGTGAATTCCCAAAGTATTTAGGATTGAAACTTGCAGACTGATAAAAATAATTGTTAGGCGAGTTAATATTTTAGGAAAAAAAATGTAATTGATTATTTTTGGTTATTTATTTATACGTATAAAGCATTTGTATCCAAGAATGACAAGAGCAGAAGAGTTGGAACTCGTGTAATTTCACTCTATGCCACTATATAGTTTTATTATATCAAAAATGCTCATCAGAGATTGGATTTACATAGTTTGGTTGGCCTAAGAATACAAAAGTCCCTATTATATATAAACAGAGTTTGCATCTTTCCAATTCATTGGAAATATAACATCAGAAAATATTAAGGGTGCTTTAACTTATGGTAATGCTTAAGACAAGCATCAATGGGTTTTGGCTTGCTGGAGCTAAATTAGCAAAGCATTTCTACAGTAAATTAACATGATCCAGAGATGACAGTAAGATGTCTGAGATGTAAAAATAAAAAAACCTGATTAAAAAATTAACAGCTGGAAAGATGTTTTTTTACTTTCTTTGTATGTATCTAACCTATATGCTCCCCCTGAAATGCCCTGTGAATACAGTTAATAATTAGCTGGGAAAGAAGTTAGTATTTAAAATCATTTTTGTTCAGGTGCTTTTTTATATTCATGACAGCTTCTCAACACCAAAAATCAATCTCAATCAAAGCTGCAACTGAGTTTATCATAAATTATCATGAAAAGGTTTTCTACTGAGTAGATGGTTAATTACAATCTAATTTGAATAATTTTGCATATTAATGAGAAATGAATGAAAATCATTTTTAGATTTTTAACTTCAGCTGAGAAACCCATGGAGATAATGGCCCCCTTTTAAGATGCATGTGATCTTTTTCCTACAGAAGAAAAGAGAAGCATTTTGTTCCTTTTTCTACAGTGACTCTAAATTGATTAATAGATTAATGGTTTTGCCATTATTGTACTGTAACAGTACTTAAGCTCTTTATTTGTTATTAAGCCTTGTATCTATATGTAAAAGTAATAAATTGTCATAAATTGCCCTTGGGTCTTGAAAGCCAAAAAAACATAGAAAATGAAGATGTATTCATTTTGCCATGTATAAGCTTATTGGGAAGCATAAGTACAGGCAATTGCTGCCTCTTTCCCATGCAATGACATTAAAAACGTGCAATAGTATTCAAGGTTTATGTTATATAATCTTATATCCATCACTTCTTTATTTATTTTCCTCTATTGAACAAAACAACTAAACACAAATAAAATTAATTTTGCAGAAATATTCTGATACCTTCTTAATTGTTCCAAATCTCTAATGTTTTGTTTTTATATAACTCTATTGATCCAATAGAGCAATTTCTTGTCAGAATGTAATAACCTGTTTTCTATTGAGTATGTTAATATTTCCGGGTTTAGATGGAGCCAATAGTAAAAGAGATCGTCATCATTACGTCACTGAAAAATGGAAGTTAGATTTCAATCCCTTACGGGTTTGAATTATGAATTAAGATCGGACCCACATTCCAGAAGTAATGCAATATTAATAAATCAGTAAATATGATATTCTAGACCATGCGAGTTCCATTATATGTATTAACACATTGATTGCCGGGATTGATATAACACGTAAATTAAACATAAAAAAAAAGTATTTTAAATTGCAGATTTGCAAGCTTGAGAATGTTCTGCTATTAATTTTAATACCTAACATCACTTTACCTTTAATATTAAGTACAGTAGTGTGTTGATATTTGCATTTACAGTGCTACAAATAGGACTTTAACCACCATTGCGGGTGCTATCTAGTACCCGTAGGCTTTTTGGCTGCATTTGCGGGTTACGGGTTTGAAAGCCATGGATTCGTAGCAATTTATTAGCGATTTGCGAATGTAACTTTTCCGGGCTTGACAGATCAAAGGCTTTGCAGCAATGGAGTTCCGCTTTCGACAGCCCGTAGGGTTTTTTCAACATGTAACATGCAGTTCGTTTGCAGGTAGCTGTATGAAGCCAACTTAATAGCTGTAAGTCTAGCGGGCTCCGTTACTGGCTATGGGTTTTCCCATTGAGGGAATTTAATAGGGCTGTAAGTATTGTTGGTAATCATTTTCTGCTTGCAAATTTAATTCTCTAGTGAACATTCCTATTATACATTTTATTAATTAATTAATTATCACTGGTCAACAAAATGTTTGACTCAGAGCATATAAGGGTTGTGCTATATGTATCCTATCCCATTGATTTTGAAAATGGTCTCAGAATTGTTCTATCATCCATAGTATTACAGTTACATCCTCTTTAATATAATACATTCTGCTATGTAGCACATTCATACAGCATTAGGATATGGCAATTTTTCATCAGTAAAATTCTAGTATTATTTTTAATTGTAAATTCTACTTACTAGTCAGTATAAAAAGGGCCCAGAGAAATAAACAGTTGAGTCATATTCTGTCACGTGATGCTTTTGAGGCATGATGAGTCACGTGTTTGCTTGTTTACTGTATGACCTGGCCAGTTGGTGGAAAGAGTTTGTTTTTGAAACATCTAATACTGTGAGTATCTGTCATTTGTGTAGTTCTATATACATTTTATGTTCATAATACAAAGTTGAACAATGCCAAGAAATTGTATTAATCATCCGGACTCCTTTTGCTACATTTGCGGTGAGGTGATATTTAAAAATCATAAATGTGGTTTTACTCCACTTATTAAGAAGTGTTATGAGCTTTACTTTCGATGCAAAGTCGGTGACCAAGATAAAAGTTGGAACAGCAAAATTCATGTGCAGAGAACCCGTTGACCAACTTGTCAGACTTCTCACAAGTTGGTCAGCGGGTTCTCTGCACATGAATTTTGCTGTTCCAATGATTTGGCGAGAACAAAAAGATCACTCCCCAGATTGTCACTTTTGTCTTACAAACATTTCAGGCACCAGTTTTAAATCAAAGCACACTGTGACATCCGAATTTACCAACTGCCATCAGGCCAGTGCTGCATAGTGAAAAATTGCCTGTGCCAACGCCTCCAGAAAAAGTAATACTTCGTTATTATGAACAAGAAAAAGATCCTATAGAGCATGGTGATGATGATATAAGGCTTGATGAAATTTTTGAGGCTTTCTGTTCATCGTTATAAACACATTTCCTTACCCAAGGAGATATCAATCTCGTCTGAGACTTGAAACTATCGACAAACGCAAGCAGAACTTTAAGGCTCCAGGTTGAATGGCTGGAATCTTCTCCATAAGGAAACTAAACCCCTCAATTGATATACACACATATGGTAGATGTATACTGGACACCATGATTGATCAACTCAGAAAAGAGTGGGTGTGGTTTATGGTTTAAATAGTGGCATTTTTTGGCGCCAAGGCCTCTTCAATGTGATACAATGGTGAAGCTATGTGTGCGAAACTCAAACACTGTACACCATAGTGGGTTTTTTAAAAATATTTTAATAAATGTGAAATGGAAGTCAATTTATCATAATGGTCTGATTTATGGGTTAAGGAAACTGTGGTTGAAAGTAGGGAAGTGGGTGGTGGTTGATAACTGTGTCGACCATCTCCCTGATATTGTCACCCAGAAATCGAGAAGATTCTCAATGGTGGATGTATCTACTTTAGACAAATAATCCTTTGGATACAATGTTCTGTTGTTAAATGGGTGTATATCCTATTTCACTGCGGACCCATTTTATATTACATGTAATACATGTAATTTGCGGAAGCAGTTTACTACTTTATGGACCAAATGAACCTCTTTTAGAAAGTATATATTTTTAAGTCGGTGCTGTCAATTTTTTGTAAAGTTACAATAAAATGTATGATAAGGCACAATTCAGGGGTTTGAGTCCTCCCATTAAAGGTAATCTATTCCTCAATAATCATATGTAAGTTTCCATATCTTCCCTGGAAGGCACTTGTACTAAGTTTTTGTACATAGAACCCTAATGAAGCAGTGGATGATCATCCCAATTTGAGAATAGTCAGTGAATTTGTTAGCACCACATACATTTTATGAGTCGCTTTAAGACTTGTTTCTGATGAAGTGTAATTTCTACAACAATTTTATGAATGTTCATATCATTTCCCATCTTCTTTGTAATTTATGTAGGAGTTTTCATCAAATTTTTTAGTTATTCCTCCCTTTACATTTGGATTTTCTAAGCATTTCTTCTCAAAATAGGTAAGTGGTCTCATTATCTCCTGTTTTGGCAGTGAGCTAATGAAGTGTCTAATTTGTAGATATGAATAAAAAAGTGTTTATTAATTGCAAGTATTTCTTTTACATTTCCAAATGAAAACACTTTTCCATTTCTAATAAAAATATATTACTCATGTTAAGCCAGGTTTAGTTCATATTTTAAGGTTTTGAGAATTTTGAAATACATGACAATCTGGGTTTTAAATGATAAGAGTCATTGGTGATTCTGGGGCAGTTAGTTGGTATTTATATTTTAATCTTTTGAGTGAATTGTAAATAGGCTATTATTACTATTTGTTTGTATTATTTTGTAAGGTAGCCACATTATGTATTGTATTCCTCCTCTTGAAAGTAATGGATTTCCCAAATGTATCAATCCTGTTAAATCTTATCTTAAATTACATGCTATAATTTGTTTTAATGGTGCTGCATTGTAAATATAAATCAACTTTGCTTCTATGTGCTCTTGGAAATGTATTCTTGTTGTTTAGTCGTTCAGTTGTATCGGACTCTCCGTGAGCCTATGGATCGCAGCACACCCGGAACATCGGTCAACCACTGCTCATCTGAGCTCCATCATGTTCATTGTTTTAATGACCTCATCTATCCATCTCCACCTCTGCTGTCCCCTTCTTTGTGTGCCTTCAATCTTTTCCCAGTGTATTCCCTAGGGAATCCTGTCTTCTCATGATATGGCCAAAATATTTGAGCTTTAACCTCATGATCAAACTTTCCAGTGAACCGTTTGTCTTGATTTCTTGAAGTATTGATTTATTGGATCTACTTGCAGTCCAAGGGACTCTGAATTGTGGTGTTGGAGAAAACTTTTTAAAGGCATCAATTATCTGGTGCTCAGCCTTCTTTATGGTCCAGCTCTCACATCTGTATGTTCTTCTAACTATGCAGACCTTTGTTGATAATGTAATATCTTTTTAACAGCTTATACAGACTTGCCATAGCTTTCCTCCACAGAAGCAACATGTTTTAAATTCATGGCTACAGTCACCATCTGCAGAGATCTTGGATCCCAGGAAAACAAAATCTGTTACTGCCTCCACTTCTTCTCCATCTATTTGCCAGGAACTGAGATTGCTACTTACCATGGTCTTTGTCTTTTTAACGTTGAGCAGCAGACCAACTATTGCCATCTCTTATTTCACCCTCATCAATAGGCTCTTTAGTTCCTCCTAACTTTCAGCCATCAGAGTAGTATCATTGGTGTATCTGAGGTCGTTAATATTTCTTCCAGCAATATTGATTTCGGCATTGGATTCATCCAGCCTGGCCTTTTGCATGATGTACTCTGCATATAAGTTGAATAAATAAGGTGACAATATACAAGCTTATCACACTCATTTCCCATTCTTGAACTATTCTGTTATTCCATGTTTGGTTCTGACCATGGCCTGAGGGGATGGGGGGGGGGGGGGAAATCCCGCCCCCCAAATTCATAGAGGACACAAAAAATAGCAAAATTAAACTTAATCATGCATCACCTGATTTGGCCACCAGAGGGCCACCAGCACAATGGAGCAGTATGTCTTTCCCATAAAAGTTTTGACCCATAATTTATCTTTTATTTATATATATATACACAATAAGTTGGCATATATACATACATAATATATACTTTGCCCCTGTGCTTCCTGTCCTCAGAGTTGAATTATCTCCCCAGATTTTTGGGGGGCTCCTACACCCATGCTCAGATGGAAATGTAGAACTCCATTCAAATGTAAAAAATACAGATTGTAAGTGCTTAATGTCCTTTTGATATATTGGTAATAATAAAGAGCAAACTATATATACTATTTTGGTTACAAATTCCATTTTGGTTGCCTCTATAGGGCCTAGTAATTGTAATATTAATTTATTCCACTGTAATGATTTTACTGAATGTTATATTAGGTTTTTACAGTTTATTCTATATAAATCTTCTATTTGTGCAAAATTTTAATAGATTTTTAGTAATATCAAAGTTATCATATAATATCATATACAAAATAGATTTGGCAATTTTGTTAAACAGTTTGTGATTGTCAAAATAACTTTTTATAACTTGTCTGCAAAGAGGCTTACATTTGCATTTGCCAATTGTTATCCCATTCATATTTCTATTTTCTCTGATAGTGGCTGCAAGTGGTTCCGTAGCAAAAGCAAATGATGAGGGAGAAAGGGAACAACCATTATGTGCACCGCTTTGAATATTTATATATCCTGTTGTTGGACAAGGAAGTTATATAAATGTCTTTGGGTTATTGTAAATTAAAGAGTTTCTTATGATTTTAAGATCTTACTCATATTAAAAAAAGGGTAATTTGAACTAAAGGTAAAATGATTTTAAAAGGAAAAATAAATATATAATATAAACACAACCTTTACTTTTTATAACTATTATATGCAAATTTTCTTGCCTGCTGCTATATTTTACTTTCTTAGGTAGGTGCATAACTATAAACTATAAAAGATGAGCTCCCATTCAAGCACTGCCAAATGTAGATACCACATTTCCACTGTGCATTCAGAATCAGCTGCTCTTAAAAAGTATTATCACCTGTGGAAGTTAATTTGCTGAAGCCATAATAGTAGATTTCAAAGCTTAATTACATATAAAAGGTAACAAATCAAAGGCAATGGGCCTCATTCTAATGCTTATGATTCTGAGCTTTGGGGTAGCAAGAGGAGGCCACTTGCAATGAGCTTAATCCCAGCTTACTTCCTTCAAGTCTTTGATCTTAAGCGGCTGCAAGAGTTGCGGCCGCAAGAACGCCCACTTCGCTATTCAAATGCTACGCGAACCCTTCCGTCAAGCCCGTACAATTTTCGTGTTCGATCCATCATGCAAGTCCTGCGGGCTTGGCACTTGTTAGACCCACAACGGCTGCGGGATTAGCCTCCGTCAAGTCCGTAACTGGGTAAAATCGACCCACAGGTTACTTGGGCCTCGGAGGTGTCGCAAAGGGATTACTTACAAATCATAGCACTAATTAAGCAAATAAAAAAGCCATCCAGTACTTTCATCAAAAGTGAAAGTGATGTTTAGCCTTAGAATTAATAGCACAACATTCCCCTACTCTCAAATCTGCAAATAAACAATTTTAAATTAATGTTCAATTTTCGTATTCTATCCATCATGCAAGTCCCACAGGCTTGGAGGTCATTCACCCTCCAAACCTGTACGGCCTTGATTAACGAGATACGGGCTTTTGATTTTTTAGGTGTTATAAGTGTAATTAAAAAATTAGATCATTTTATCTTACAATCTTGTGCTCTTTTACAACATGAAGAGGTAAATGGACCCTTTAATCTATCATTAGAGTTAGATACCAATCTGATATTCTCTGGGTCCATTTTAACCTTGACTCTAAAGCAAAGGTCCTTGTGATAGACATATCCTTTGAGATCACTGAAAGGAACACTACCCAAGAACAACCCTCACATTCATTGTGTGTGGGAAGGATATCTTCAGTAAAACTGCCATTAGGACAATTTGTTGCACACTGTTTATGTTTCATGATAATATACTTGCAGTGGGCTAAATATTGTCTTTTTAGGCTGCCCATTTCCATTTGGGCATGATACAAAAAAATTGATATTTGCACAAGATTGCTGCTAGGCTGAAAATACCTGTACAAAGGCAGGACCTCCTCCTGACCATTACAGCGTTTCAGGAAACTGCACCAATTGAGCTATAGAGCTCTATGGGAAAATCAGCAACTCTCCACAGTGTGGTAAGCTAACAAAATAGAACATAGTCCTAAATTTGTTCCAAAAGCAGTTTGTAAAATGATAGCAATTTAAACCAGCATAATGTTTTTCAGAAAATTCAAAACATATTCTTTTAAATATATAATATAAATTGTTGGCCTCAGTATATCTTTTAACTACACACATAATTTAAGTGAAACGGTTACATTGGTTGTGGCATACTGTCATAATTCAATATCTGTATATTTCTAAGAAACTGGAACTGTTTTCCTTTAATTTACAATTTCATCTAATCATGAGAGCAATAAAAGTTAATATGAGAAATGAACCTTACACATGTATATATTCAAAAACAATTGTTTAATATCTTGTGTAGATTTACTAGCTAAAAGCAGGATATTCTGAAGATCAAACACACAATAGAAAGTGAAGTTTTCAATATTTTATAATCCAATGAAATAATTTGAACAGCAATGTTTATAAATGTTGTTACGGAATCCCCTCCAGAGTGCTTAAAATGGTTACTCTGTTTTCAGCTTTTTCTATTTATGAAATCCATATAAGATGACATTGTTAATAATAACATTTCGCAGTGAGTTTTATTTCCTGCAGCCGCTTGATATATTCTATAATTTTCTGACTTTTTCTTGCGGCATAGCCCAAATAAAACTTTCACATTTATTAATGAACGTGTGCTTCTGCTGCTGATGTTGTAATTAAAACAGCCTTAAGTGAGAAGTCTTACAGTGTGTGAGTGAAGGTATACTATAAAAGCAGCTTGAAAAATTGCTGACCACAAAATGCGCAAGTATGTTTAATATATTATATGTATAAAATATATCAGCTATGCAGCTCTTGAAAATTACACATTTTCTACACTCCAAATTATTTTAATCTTGAGAAGATTGTAATAAATTTACATTACTTAGAAGCAGTAATTCGGGATGCATAGAAATCAAATTCAAACAAATGCAAATTCTCCTTACCTTTGTCTTATTACAGTGGATCCTTGTTATTCGACTACCTCAAAACTCGTCATTTTGGTATTCGACGCATCTTGATTAGCAAAAAATCCTTTGGCACTCGACGCTTCCTTGGTACTCATCGTGCTTGCTAAAACCAATTTACATTACTCCTTATGGGAGTGTGGTACTCATCGTTTTTGCTGCTCGTGGTGCCTTCTGGAACCAATTAACGACGAGTACCAAAGGTCCACTGTATTTTAAAGTGATAACAGGCATTTGATCACTTCCCTTGCCGGGATGTTTGCAAGATTTTAATGCAGCTAAATGAAACCTTGTCTGCATCCAAGGTACCTGGTCCGTGGTAAAGGATAGATACCAAAACAGCAATGCCTCGTCCCTACCTTTTCCTATACCCTATCATCCGTTAGACTGTACTTCCATCAAACACGCCATGTCCCACTTTCTCTGCCTCTCCAAATCTCATAATAAAAAAACCTGACAAAGGTATACAGAGTAATTTGTACTACAAATCAATCGAGCAA
Organism: Discoglossus pictus; assembly: GCA_027410445.1. Lineage (NCBI taxonomy): Eukaryota > Metazoa > Chordata > Amphibia > Anura > Alytidae > Discoglossus > Discoglossus pictus. Next base: position 86,684,122 of record CM050165.1, read on the forward strand.
TCATTGTTCGTGTATAGCATTTATGTGTTACCGGATAATATATAGTCACTTGTATGCTTTTTTTGTTACCACAATGGAAATGTAGTTTTTCTTTCATATCAACATCTGGTGCTTCGGTAAAGAAAATAAATAAAAAGAACAATATAATTTGAAAATATCAGGGGAACGTTGAATTATCTAGTGTTAACGTGGCCAGATTTCTGACTAGGCAAACAAGGCAACTGTCTAGGGGTGCATCCCTGAAAGGGGTACCTCATTTGCATAACTTATTTAATGTTTAATTTCAAAATATGCTTGCAGCAACCGCATGCTGTCTGTTACTGTAACCATCACCATGAGGTAATTGCTTTAAACTATATTATAAAAATGTTTTGTGTGTGGAGAATGTAGTTAAACAATGTATATGTGATGTATGTGCCAAGGAATTAAGTAGTTATATATATATATATATATATATATATATATATATATATATATATATAGAGAGAGAGAGAGAGAGAGAGAGAGAGAGAGAGAGAACGAGAGAGACAGAGAGAGAGAGAGAACACATTCTACAGGCATTTATTTCATACATACATATATAAACAATCTTACACATGTTAAAGTTTATGCCACATTAATACACTAAGCAACCTGATCTATTTCAAAGTGGTTGTGTGTAAATATATATATATATATTTGCGCTCATGCACCCAAGGGTGGCTAAGGACTGTGTGCCTAAGGGTACCGGATATGTAAATCTGGCCCTGAGTGTTAAATGTAATTATATAATCTGAATCTGATCTATCTAAATAAGCTGTATATTTATGGAGCATTTGGAGTGAGTTTAGAATATTATTTAAAGTTCATTGTTATTGAGAAATTTCACAATTTTATGTGCAATGGTATTATGGCAATATGCAGCTTGAGAACACTTTTTTGCAAACACATATCCTACCCCAGTGTTACTATACAGTTAGGTCCCCCCCCTCACCCCTATCAAACACAATCAGACACAGATTAGCACAAATAATACTGAATATCTTAGGAATGATTAACTGTAGATCAAAACAGCTAGTCCAATGTATATCCAGTTTTTAATGCTCATTATGAAAGAAAAAAGCTATCTATGACATTGTCTCTTTAATTGTTTTTAATTTTTATCATTTGCTTTTAACTAATAGTCATTAAGGCGCAAGTGTATTTTAATAGCACTGGAGTGATATTGTTATGTGTATTATTTATTCACTGACTATATGATTATAAAGATCAGTTTAAGTTAATTCCTTGACAAATTCAGAAGTGAATATTGATTAGAAACATATTTATTGGAATGGATGATGGGTCAGACCAATAGTTAGATTATCATTAATCATTCAATAGAGCATACACTTAGAATTCCATAACAGCCCGTTTATCAGAATAAGGAAGATATCTGCACTTTTCAGCTGTTTTATTTTATGAAAATACAAATAAAATAAAATATATAAAATTAAAATAAAAACATGCAAGTCTGTATAAGATAAATGTGTAGTTTAACAGTTGTTAAATAAATGTATTGTTTTATCCGGCATAGAGGAATATTTGCACATTGAACATTTGTGAAATGCCATCCATTGTGGCCCTCGCAGGCAGCTTGCACACCTCTATATAGAATTTATGTAATTAAAATAACATCTCACTTGGAATACAATTTCATTCACATGGAATAAAAAACAAGCTTTGTTATATAAAGCTGATAACAAAGGTATATACACAGTATTTTCAGATTTAGTACAATAACATTATTTTTGCAAGCACCTGTATTTCACAATGTATAACTGTTATTCTCAATGTAAAAATTGCATCTGTAGTTTAATTATTGCCAGAGAATAAAATAGCCGAGGTAAATTAATTGTCTGTTTTAATCAGTGTAAATTAAATAATTACCTTTATGAGCTTAGTCTTTATTATTTATGGTGTATAAAGTATTTAACCAGCTTTATTATAGACTTAAATAGATTAAGTGACTATTAGGTTTGTTACAAAATGCAATTTATCATCTACATGGGGCTAGATTCACTAAGCTTAACTAATGTACCAAAATGGCTGTAATGCTTGTTCCTGATTATCTTCAAGATGTGAACAGCTGGAAGTGAGTTGCATTGAAAATACTAGCATGAACCAGTATTCACCAAGCACCTGTCTGTCTTGGATTTGACAGTTGAACTTCGATCAAGCAGTGTCTATTGTTATAATTAATATACCGTAATTGTGTCTTTTATTATAATACAAATCACACCCAAATATGTATTATCTAGTTATAGTCATCATTCACCCCATAATTTGTATTTATAACTAAATAACATATTTATTTTTCATATTTTCTATTATAATACAAATCAAAGCGAAAAGAGTAGCTATAATAAAGTAATATCTATCTGACATAATTTGTATATAATGAAAGGCAAATATACAGGTATATATAAATGTACTATTGGCTATTCCTCTTCATTCATAGCTACCCTCAGTAATTTGTTTACCATGCTCCCTTGCAAGTCTCTCATAGTGGACAACTATGGCCTCCATGTAAATCATTTGCTCCAATTTAGGGCACTGCCGTAAATCGGAAGCGGAAGCTTTTTTCCTCAGTTCTACACTATTGTAAATCTTTATCTCCCCCAGGTTAGGGCACTATACCCACAGATGTAAATCCTGCATTAGCTTCAACAGATTTCTATGTATGGAGTAGCCCAAAAAAAGCCTTATGGATGAGACAGTGCTCTAGGAGGTAATAGGAAATGTGAACGTCATGAATATTATAATGAGTGGGAAGTGGAGGAACAAGTGCTGTAACTACTGGGCAAGGAAACATTATAGAAATATATAAAGTAATAGTTTTTTTATTTATTAATATATTTTGGTATTAAAAAAGATGTGGCAATTGTATTTATACCTTCAATAAATAAAGATGTGATTATTTTTGCTTTAAAATATGATATATTTATAGACAATGTATCAGAGCATTTGTTCCAAGGCAACATGGCTTTGTGATGTGTACTAAGCCCTTACGTACTGGGTTGAGTGTTACCCTGGATTCTGTATCATAAAACAGGCTTAATACTAACATATCATAGTTTTTTAATTACACATATGTTGATATTGGATTGTTAGGTGTCAAATAATTTTGAAATTTCCTCATTTTGTTGTGCTTTTTGTGCTATACTGTCACTTTAAATGCTTTGGGGAGACTTAGCAAAATTTTGAAAAACACTTGCGAGTAGTACTCATAAATCTTTTTTGCAGTTATGGCAGTGCCCTGTTTTGCGGGTTATCCGCAAAGTATTATTAACATAGGGTTTGGGTGTCAATGCAAAAATCAATTGGGGATTTTTGCCTTGCTTTTCGGCTTTGTCATGCGGTTCACTCGTCGCAGTAATTTATAGCAGTTCTCTCTCAATGTTTTCGGGATGGGTGAATAACATAGCTAGGCAGGATTTACTGTGCTGCTACTGCTCTCGTAATTGCTTCTGCAGAGATTTACAAAGGGCCCTAAGTTGTTGGAGAGTTTAAAAAACTTTGCATATCTGCAGAAAACATTACAACAAGAAATATGGGACTGTTGTGATAAACCACACATTTTAGCAACTGTTCCCTTTAAACCTTTGTGTATCTAGTCTCTTGTGTTTCAGTTTTTCATGTGCAGGGTTAAAATTAACCTTGATTTTAGATAAATCCATTAGTGACTGACATTTATTATTTGCACACATTAGTTTTCTAGCACAATAACATTTACCTTATGCAATATTTTAAAAATATATATTTTTTACGAACAATTGCATGTATAGTGTTATAATATTTCTAGTTCTGTATAAAGAATGTAACTTTGGAAGCATGTAAATTATTTTCCTTTTTGAATTTTGATACCATTCAAAACAACGTTCAAAATTTTATACAATAGCATAGACTAGTGGTAAAAGAAGAGAATGTAGCACAGATTTTGTAATATTATTTTGATATAAACATGCACAATATACAGGTTTAGAGCAATAAGTAAATTATATTTTCTGTGAAAATAATTATTATCAATAATAATTAAAAATATAATGACTTTAATTATATAATAAACTGTTATCTTTCAAATATGCAAACCTAAGTTACAACATGCAAAATGGGATTGCCTCATACATTACAATCTTTGTCTTAACTGTGGACATAGTGAGACTGAAATGAAACAATTGTTGGCCCTTAAAACTTTTAAATATTTAATTTTTAGGACACCACTGTAGTTATAAGACATGAATGGGAAAAGTAACTTTTAAAACAGTTTTATTAAATCTTGATCTCAGCGGCGAATAAAATAATAAAAAATCCAGGATTGGAATTGGGGATTAAATAGGCTATTTGTAGGGAATATATGTTGCCACAATGATATTGCCAAATAATATCTTAAACCCACTTTAGAGGGGCAACAAAAATTCCAACGTTGTGGTTGTGTGTATATTTTCTAGCAAAAAAACTCTGTTTTTAATTTATTTATATATATATATAAAAAAAAATATATAAATAAATAAAAAACAGAGATGGGCTCAACGGAAACCACAAAAAACGACCAGACAGAGAGGAGAAAGACACAGGAGAGGGAGAGAGTGGAAAAAGACACAGGGGTGAGGGGGGGGGGGGGTAAGAGACACAGGGGAGGGAAATTAGGTGGAAAAAAACAGAGCAGAGAGGGGGGAAGAGAGGGCAACAGACACATGGAAGGGAGAGGGGGGAAACAGACACAGGGGTCAGAGAGTTGGGAGAGACTCGCTCATTCCGTACTTCACGATGAGCCCAAAAGACGCTCATTGCTGAGCTCGCAATATGTGCAAAATGCACTCAGTGCGAGGCACGAAAGTGGTGGGTTGGACGATGTCTGCAATGAGCGCTCATTGCAGGACTCGCGAAGGCACTCATCGCGAGGCCCGTAAAGTACATGGGAGGAGAGGCTCACAATGAGCGCCGCAGGTGCTCATTGCAAGGGATAAAAGTGGTGGGTTGCCCGAGCCCTGCAATGAGCAGCCAAGCCCGTAAAGTAGAGGGTGGGAGAGGCTTGCAATGACTGCCGAAGGTGTGGCAATGCTATAGAGGTGAGTAAAAAACAAATATATATTTAATAACACTATATGTTTGAGTTTAAAGACGGCACTCATCGCGAAGCCCCTTAAAGTAGATGGGAGGAGAGGCTCACAATGAGCGCCGCAGGTGCTCATTGTAAGGGATAAAAGTGGTGGGTTTGCCGAGCCCTCCAATGAGCAGCCAAGCCCGTAAAGTAGAGGGTGGGAGAGGCTTGCAATGACCGCCGAAGGTGTGGCAATGCTATAGAGGTGAGTAAAAAACAAATATATATTTAATAACACTATATGTTTGAGTTTAAAGACTGTTACTTGATCTAAGTACTAGAGTCCTTTTATTAGATGGTATGTTAGTGAATTGAAGTGTGTGCCTTCTAGTCTGCCCTCTTTCAGAGGGTGCAGATTGTAGTGCGTCAATGGATTTGGATATAATGAACTGGTAATGGTGCCTGCTGAATGGGATGCCAATCATCAAGACTGTGCACTGCATTTGTAGGCAGAGGATCAACTGTTGTTTATCTCTTCATGGTGGTCCCATTAAGGAAAAGTAATACATCAAATCAAATGTATCATTGTAATGGGGGTTGCAGGGGGTGGCATTGTCCCTGCCAGCCAAGGTAATATAGCTGCTATGAGTCATGCTTCTCTGCCAATGAGAGCTAAATGTAAATATATTAGATCCAAGGAAGTTTAAATCAAGCAAAAAACTATGTGCTCCTTTAAGCAAGTTATGTCTGCAGTACAGCATATGTGTAAAACAGAAGAAAATTATATTTTTAATGGAACTTTCATACATTTAAATTGTGCACCGGCTAAACCATAGTCCCTCCTATGGCAACTTCTTAAAGAGTTAATTTTGAATACAGGGGAACAAAAATATTTGTTGCACTTATGCAGCATTACAAGACAAGATATGGAAGATTGTGACAATTGATTTTATATATATGCCACAGTATTTTATACAGAAATCCACCAAGCTTGAGAGAATAAAATAAAATGGTTCTACTGTAAATCAGTAGTCTGCAAGGTCTTGAATCAATAGGATTTAGTAACAACATGTCAATCCACTTAAATACCTCTACAGACAGCTGACAAAAGATGTTCAGAGGAAAGAAAATACAGTTCCGGAGCACTTTATGACATTTTTATCTCGATATGTTAAAAAATTGCAATGCACTTCTCTGTATAATTTAGTTCCTATGCTTCATATCTGCTATACAGAACATACAAATAGGTCAACCTGTACAATTTAGTTTTACAATAATATTCCAAAAGTTGTAAGAACTCTTTCAGTACACGGGTTGTGTGTTTTGTTCTAGGAGACATTGCTCATTTTCATAATTTTGCTATGCAACTCTTTAAGCTTGCTTCTTGTAAGCATATTTATATTTAGGTATTGTAAACTATATACTTTTTTTTCAGAATAAGTTAATCATTTAAGGGGGATAACTCTTTTTTATATATATATATATATATATATATATATATATATATATATATATATATATATATACTTAATACAAATATATAAAATATATAATTTTTTCAGATATAACAAAAGCTAAAGATCTCAAACATAACAGCTCCATAGTACTGCGGTTACAAGATCCCAGTTTTGTAGTGATTTGATCCCTGTTTAGCAGTTTCCAGGTTCTATTTATGGAACGATACAGTAATCACTGGAACTTTGTAAAATTCTAACAGCAACTGTATCTTGAGTAGATAAGTCAATTCACATGTGGTGTGGCCTTTGTGGTAATGTGCTGCTATCTTCAAATACGTGCTGTTAACTGAAGCGTCTAACACATATATGAAAAGAAGAAGCGAAGAGTAGAGATAGCGCACGAAAACTTGTCAGGTAGTACTGGTCAATCTACTTATATAGCTATTAAGACTCTCACCATGAGAGACCTCAGTAATTATGGGGTATTCCAATCGCATATAATTAATGGTCCTTCAAATACGTGTTGTAATCTGCCACATGGTCTTCTCTCTTGATAACATTATATAAACTAGCATATGCATATGTGAATGCATCAACAATACTGCTCAAAAATCACTCTACTTAGAACAATATGTATTCATTGTAGAAAGAAAAATATTTATTCCAAATCCATTATGAAAATAACAATATTCTATTATTCTGCAGCTTCCTCAGTTAGAATAAAAATATTGTAATCCTTTTTAAAAACTAAAAAGGATTACAAGGTTTTTATTCTAACTGAGGTAGCTGCAGAATAAGCGACGAAATGCGTCTTGTCGTTGTTTAGTACAATATTGTCATATTCATAATGGATTTGGAATAAATGTTTTTTCTTATACAAAGAACACATATTGTGCTCAGTATAGTGAATTTTTTTAACAGTATTGTTGATGCATGCACGTATCCATATGCTACTATAGCATGAACAACAACAAAATATAAAAACTCAAAAAACACAGAGAGAGAAGACCACGTGGCGGATTACAACACGTATATGAAGGACCATTAATTATAAGCGTTTGGAATACCTCATAATTACTGAGGTATCTCAAGGTGAAACGCTTAATAACTGTCTAAGTAGATTGACCAGCACTAAATGAAGTGACCTGCACTAGGTTTCGTGTGCTATCTCTCCCTTCTTCTTAACAGCTCCATAGCTCCATATTTATTTTTACCAATAAATCTCTACTATTTTCTAATTTTCCAGAAAATAAATCTCAACCAAGCAAATTATAAGAAATATACAGGGTGCTAAACCTGAAAGCCCAATGTGTAGCTATATATTATACAGCAAAAATGGATTGTTACTTTCTTTTATTAAATAGAAACCTTCAAATACTAAGAATGTCAGTTCTGGGAGTCTGAGTGCTGTCAAAATATTTTTTTAATTTATTTATTTTTTTCGACTGCTTATGATCCCCCTCCCTGTCCCCTTTTGCCTCCGCCTTGCCACTTTGGTCTCACCAGCTACTGCACTTATATACATACCTCCTTGCCTGCGTTTCTTCAGGCCAGGGCAGGGAATCCGAATAATGTCACACACACGTGCCCAGAGACAAGAAGTGCCAGCAGGGGAAGCATAGAAGTGCAGGAGCAGGTGAGACCAAGGGGACGCTGGGGTGGCCCAGGAGAGGCCAGGGTGCCAGGATTATCAGATACGAAATTTATATGATTAAACCCAGAACAGGAACTTGACAGTTTACTTGACAGGATCCAACAAAAGATTGCCATACATAAAAGTATAGATTTCTTGATAATAGATATTTTTGAAATGTCTTACCCTGTCACATTTTATTTGACTCCAATATATATTTGTGTTGATCCACTGACTCACCCTATTTTTTATAACACTGACACCTCTCTCAAAAGAGGCCAGTGATTGTATTATATTGGGGGTGATATTAGTGACAAGTGTGTTTTTAGTGAGAAGTTATGTGTTAAATTTTATTGTATTATGTTTTGTATACTAGTGAGTGCATGAATTGGTTATTTCATATTGGGGAACTACTCGGGTTAATTTCTATTAGGTTGATTTTGTCTGGCATATCAGGGACCTTTAAGCAAATGTAGTTTTACTGTAGGTGCTAGTATATTTTAGTCCTTATATTGATAAATGAAAATGAATACATATATATATATATATTTATTTATTTATTAACACTTTTAAAACAATAATGCATTTGCAGATCTAAATGTTAAGAGTGGTCTGTACACATTTAAAATATTTTTTTACTGTGCATATTATTGCATAGTAAAATGTGTTAAGTATAAAATACATCAAACTATTGCTATTTGATTCAGTTTTCCTTGGTGTTTGCAGGCATGTTTCTTTTGAAATGTTTTGTCAATTCACATCATAATTGTGAAAACTCCAGGTAGATAACCACATTCTCATTTCTGCAATAAGCCAGCGAGATTTCTTCAATATATCCTTTATCTTTTAAACCTGTTATTACTCATCCTGCTCTGTACTACACCCCCTAAAGTGCATTTATATTTACTTTAAGGTTTGGTGGCTAGACCTGTGGTGTATTCTAGGAAACATATAACCTCTGCTTTATTCTATACCTCTTTTCATTTGTTTCAGTATTGTATCCCTCTAGCATTGAATCCCGATATCCTGTTTTGCTTTCGTCTCTGCAGATGTACATTGGGCATGAGGCTTAAAGGATTTTTATACAATAACTACCAGATTTCATTCCTGGACATTTGCTGTATGCCTTGCTATTTAGAATACATTTTGAGTCTGTTTATTATTACTTTTTTTTCTATATTGGACATCATGCTGTTTTCTGGGTCATGTTAAATGAGTTTAGTGTTTCATTTCTCATTTTCAATATATCTATTGTCTACATGTATGAGCACAGTAAAAGCATGCATTTGATACCGTTATATACTTTCAGGTATCAGATACCAATCTTCAGGTATCAGATATCAATCTTCACGAAGTGATTAAATATTTTAAAAAAATTGAAATATTGGTTTTATCAAGGTCTTTGTTAACATAAATGTATGCAAAAATCTAGATGCTTATTTTAGGCAAAACTTTTTGAAATGTAGTCTGTTTAGAAAACCATTTGCAATTAGATAGTGATGACTTATGAATAACTACTTGTTTTATGTTGTCATACATGCCTTCAGCCCATACAGTTACCTTTTATTCTGTTCAAAGCCTTTGGGAATGCCTGTAAAGGCCCAAACTAGTACTGTACTACGTTTTATCTCCTTCTTTGTGGCCTTCCACCTTCTTAAATTTTACGTGATTTATGACTTCATCAACCTATTCCCTACCCCTGCTTCACTAGAAATGACAGCCTTCTCCCACCACCCTGGTAAACTAACATGGAATGCTACAGCGACAAATGACACACTTTGGCTTAGGCCCCGTTTATATTGACTTTCTAGACTTCTGAATTGGCTGAAATACATGTCTGTAAAATTTCACACAATCAGTGTGAAGGAATTCTTGCAATCTAACATTTACTAATAGATATGGCCCACCACCCCAAAGCATAAGGGACGTTAAGGAAGATGGACCTGATGCCCCCTTAGTTTTATTAGTGGTGGAGGGTGGTAGATAGGCAGACGGGGGTAATAAACCCTCCTGCATACTTTAGATTGACCCTTTCCCTGCAATTGGAAGGGGTTCATATATATATATATATATATATATATATATATATATATATATAAATATATATATATATATATATATATATACACACAAATATAGGGCTGCGGTGGTAGGAGGAAGTAGGGGTTGTGGTTAGTGTGTTCATGTTGTTCAGAGGTTGGGGTTGCTATGGAAGACTACAGTGTTTAATTCTTTTAGCCCCTTACACTTACACAATAGGCAAGTTGCAAGCATGCATTAGAATAAACTTTTAATGTTCAACAACCCCATCTACATTCAAGTAAAAATAATGTGCATTTCATTGTGGGGGCCATGTAATATCATAGCTAACATGTAAGTAGAAGAGCTTGCTGCAGTAGATTTGAGAGTGTTTTTAAATCGGTCATGTAATTAAGGCCTAAGAAAAGTAGGTAAAGTCTATTAGGTAGCTGGCTCAAATGAAGTGAGAAGTCAATGTTATTGATCTGTATTTGTGCATAAAGGAATAAGGCATATCACTGTGGTCTTTTACAACTGTGATTATATATTCCCTTGGTTACTGTGTGGTGTGGGGGCCATCTAATGTTTTCAAAAGATGACTTTCACCAAAGAATAAATGTAAGATTTACAGACTTCAGATGATTTATTGTACATGAAATAGTAATTTTGTAGTGTTTTAAATATATGAGACCTCACACTCATCTTCTGTTTTTTTTTTAAATTTGAAGTTTGAAATAAAACCACAAGGTTCCTATAAAGCTCAAGTCTCTAAAATGTCATAATATTAGCTACTATTGATATCTCATTCCAGAACTACAAACCATTTATCATACTATGCTGCCTGCAGAGTCTTAAAATGTTTTGCTTGTTTAACTACACATACAATATATTTTACTGGAAAGAATTATTATGACTATATAGTGCCTCTACAAAATATATTTTCATCAATAACACTCAGTATTTGACTTTTGGTTTATATGTATGAGAAGGAAGTTTAAAAACTCTAAATAGCATACAGTTCATTGGTCGACACGTTTATTTAACTGATGTAACTGAAATAGTTATTCCATAAATAAAGACATAGAATAAGTCTGGCTTCTTCTGGATGTATGCAGTTAAAATGAAATGTACAAGTTCTTTATAATCCTTAGTTTGGAAAGAGGGTTTTTCTCATATCCTTATATTAAAGGACTACTGATTTTTTTTAGTTGAATCAAAATTAATCTCTTCTATATGCTTTATAAACATGGGAGCCCAAAAAAATCTGTGGGGGGCGGGGGGGGGGGGGGATAATTCAACTCTACTCCCAGGACAGGATACAGGGGCAGATCTACCTACGGTGCACCTGGCGCAATGAACCAGGGCCCTGCTCTGGGAGGGCCCCATTGAGGCAGTGCACTTCAAAAATATTTTTTTTTATTTTTTTGTTTACATTTTCAATGCCCCTGCCCCCATATAATTAAAATTATATATATATATATATACAGGGAGTGCAGAATTATTAGGCAAGTTGTTTTTTTGAGGATTCATTTTATTATTGAACAACAACCATGTTCTCAATGAACCCAAAAAACTCATTAATATCAAAGCTGAATATTTTTGGAAGTAGTTTTTAGTTTGTTTTTAGTTTTAGCTATTTTAGGGGGATATCTGTGTGTGCAGGTGACTATTACTGTGCATAATTATTAGGCAACTTAACAAAAAACAAATATATAACCATTTCAATTATTTATTTTTACCAGTGAAACCAATATAACATCTCAACATTCACAAATATACATTTCTGACATTCAAAAACAAATCAGTGACCAATATAGCCACCTTTCTTTGAAAGGACACTCAAAAGCCTGCCATCCATGGATTCTGTCAGTGTTTTGATCTGTTCACCATCAACATTGCGTGCAGCAGCAACCACAGCCTCCCAGACACTGTTCAGAGAGGTGTACTGTTTTCCCTCCTTGTAAATCTCACATTTGATGATGGAACACAGGTTCTCAATGGGGTTCAGATTAGGTGAACAAGGAGGCCATGTTATTAGATTTTCTTCTTTTATACCCTTTCTTGCCAGCCACGCTGTGGAGTACTTGGACGCGTGTGATGGAGCATTGTCCTGCATGAAAATCATGTTTTTCTTGAAGGATTCAGACTTCTTCCTGTACCACTGCTTGAAGAAGGTGTCTTCCAGGAACTGGCAGTAGGACTGGGAGTTGAGCTTGACTCCATCCTCAACCCGAAAAGGCCCCACAAGCTCATCTTTGATGATACCAGCCCAAACCAGTACTCCACCTCCACCTTGCTGGCGTCTAAGTTGGACTGGAGCTCTGTGCCCTTTACCAATCCAGCCACGGGCCCATCCATCTGGCCCATCAAGACTCACTCTCATTTCATCAGTCCATAAAACCTTAGAAAAATCAGTCTTGAGATATTTCTTGGCCCAGTCTTGACGTTTCAGCTTGTGTGTCTTGTTCAGTGGTGGTCATCTTTCAGCCTTTCTTACCTTGGCCATGTCTCTGAGTATTGCACACCTTGTGCTTTTGGGCACTCCAGTGATGTTGCAGCTCTGAAATATGGCCAAACTGGTGGCAAGTGGCATCGTGGCAGCTGCACGCTTGACTTTTCTCAGTTCATGGGCAGTTATTTTGCGCCTTGGTTTTTCCACACGCTTCTTGCGACCCTGTTGACTATTTTGAATGAAACGCTTGATTGTTCGATGATAACGCTTCAGAAGCTTTGCAATTTTAAGAGTGCTGCATCCCTCTGCAAGATATCTCACTATTTTTGACTTTTCTGAGCCTGTCAAGTCCTTCTTTTGACCCATTTTGCCAAAGGAAAGGAAGTTGCCTAATAATTATGCACACCTGATATAGGGTGTTGATGTCATTAGACCACACCCCTTCTCATTACAGAGATGCACATCACCTAATATGCTTAATTGGTAGTAGGCTTTCGAGCCTATACAGCTTGGAGTAAGACAACATGTATAAAGAGGATGATGTGGTCAAAATACTCATTTGCCTAATAATTCTGCACTCCCTGTATATATATATATATATAAATTAAAATTATATATATATAAAAATTAAAATTATATATATATATTTTTTTTTAATTTTTATATACATATATACATATATATACATATATATATATATATATATATATATATATGTATATATATATATATATATATATAAATATATATATATATATATACATATATATATATATATATATATATATATATATATATATATATATATATATATATCCAATGTATATTATTATGTAAATTTATACATATATAATATAAATAATGTGTCAAAGCTTTCTTGGGAAAGACATAGCACCCTCTAGTGGCCAATGCATGATTACATTCTCCCCCCCCCCCCCCCCCTCCATCTTTGCCCGGTTTCTACACCACTGTTTATAAACATTTATAGTTAAATATTTGGGATATTTTGGACTTAATTGCTTTATGTTACTTCGGAGCAGCCATTTTGACCCTGACATTCTCTCTCTCACGCTTTCATTTCTAGCTGCAAAGGTGATGCCATTCATAGGATGGAGCCATCTACTCAGCTGGGAAAGCTCCACTTACAACATGACTGAGAGATACTTTTTTTTGTTATAGTTAGCTGCTAGTGTGATTCATCCCTCTAGCAGGAAAGGAGCCTGTTATTAAACAAATAATGCGTGATACATAGTATTGTACAGGACTAAAACTTTTCCATGAATAAAAATCAATTATACCTACATATTGTATATGTATACTGTGGCAAAGTCAAGCAAGAAATCTATGTGTGTCTGAGCAGAGTTGTATGTCCAGCCTGTTGCAGCTAAATCAGTGCTTACACCTGAAATCAGGCAGGAGGAATTTAAGAAACTTACAGCCAGAATGCTGGGGTATTTTTTTCTTGGTTGTGAATATGTAGCTGCTGAGAGGAAATGTTTGGAATCTACTGGAAGCAGGGACTATGGAGAGAGAAGATTTGTTGCAAAAACAACTGCACCTGCATTTGGGGAAAGCAACTTGGAGAAAAGATACCATTTAAGGAGACTGTTTAATTTTACCCCAGGGAGAAATCTGTTTGTGTAAAGAAAATACACCAAAAAGTTTATTAAGGGTCCCTGGGGTGTGGCATTCGGAGACAAGGGTGGGCCAGTGTCCCTCTTGTCTGCTTGTGAGGTATAACACTAAATGCAACCTCCGAATAAGACCTGGAAAAGAGGTATTGCTGAAAGTGGACTGTATAAAGAGAACTGTTTTTCTGTTACCTGAGAGAGGAGAAGTGACTCCAGGGATAGTCAGGGTATTTCTGCAGTGTTCAGGAATAGGGGGTTCCAATATGGACTGGTAGGATATTCATAGGAATATGACCCCCATGCTATAGGGGTTGATTTAATGATACCATGGGGGTCGTTAAGGAACCTCACGATAAAGGGGTTAATTTTAAAGATACCATGGGGTTCTTTATGGGTACCTCTTCAGCTGCCAGCCGCAGAATGCATTCAAAATAATTTTTATTGTATATGCTGTTTATTATAATAATTACACAAAAATTTCTTATATGTGGCTTTTTCTTATATGCTAACAACTACATTATTGCTAGAGCTAAACAAAGAAGAACATAAAAGAATATGGAGAGTTAAATCTTGAATATTCGTAATTATAGCAGTAAGCTCTCTATACATAGTTAATATTTTTCTAAGCTATACGAAACATGGCTATTTAATGATATAATTTCATATGTCACCTTCTTGGAAGGGAATGACTTGTTATTTCAGCATATGCCATTGAGAACTTAGGAGAGGGGACTCTCCTTGAGATGCGATACCTTATCCAGTAAGACCTATTAGTGCCTTCCCACACACAAGACAACTGTTGGAGGTACAACTGGCAGCAGAGCATTTATTGAAATACAACATTCAAATAACCCATGGGAGGAGGAATCCGGGCATTGGCAGTAAACTTCCATACCCTGCACTCAAGGCCCCACCATTATGCCCTCAGTACACCCTCCTAGGGGTAAGGACCACCCCTTTTTACCACTGGCCCGGGCAACTCCCCCACTCCCCTCTGTGACATGAATAACAATGAACTTAAACCATAGAACTTACTAATACCCAAATATATATTTATATATATTACAATTAAATAATACTATGACGTCTTTTTCTTCTTTTTTTTTAACAAGATACACACCAATACATGCTTTATATTCATCTTCTTGTTTATATATTTTTTATAAACATAACCATAGGAAATAAATAAAACCACTTTTTTTTTTTTTTATAAATAACACATTCATATGAAAGTAGATGATATTATTATTCCTTTAACTAGAAAAAAACTTAACTTGGGGAAAGGCGGGTGGGTACCACTTCAGCGGCTGGCACCCTCTCTGCTCAAAGGCGGAGCAAACCTATTCCCATATGTGGCCAACGAAGGGACCCTAGCAGTGACAACCAACATACTGGTTCCGCCTCTGGGGTCCTCCATTTTTTCTATTGTTAAGGCAAAAAGAGTAGCATGCCACACATATTCCATAGAGAACAATATGCAGTACAGCCAGAACAGTCTTCTACCTGAGGACATCTCATCTTGTTCTGTTATTTGACCACTATGATCCTAGGACCAGTCCCTAATATAATATTTCCATTTAAATTCACCTACTCACTGGTACTTTGCTAAATCTTTAACTATATTTCTGCTTTATGTTCTATTGTTGTTTTGGGATCAGAGAGTGATCATTCACCTGCACACTGTTGCTTAGCTAGAAAGGTAACTGGATTAATGTTCATACAGGTCTTATCTGTTAACTTTCCTTAACCTATTCACAAACAATACAAGTTTGTATTTTCTCTCACTTTCGGTTTTGCTATTACTTTCTATTGATGTGTTGTAACTGCTAAGATTTGAAAAAGAAAATACGCAACAAGTTGTGTAGTAAAATGTAATACATGTATAGTTAAACAAAACAATGCACAGTGACCATAATTGATAATGCTAAGAATAAAGAGAAATATATTTGATCAAACTTGCATAAACTCGATTTCATTAATTACAGTTGTAAGCTACACACAGAGAGAGAGAGAAAACAAGAAGAAAAATAGACCTATCAACAAGACTTACAAAGATGCTGGTAAATGTGCACTTTGAGTAAGTAGATTAACTAGAGGAGCCACTGAAATTGCTCTTGGAGAAAGAAATAAGAAATGTACTAAATGTAGCTTGAGTTATTTTTTTGGTGAATATTGAAAAGAAGTGCATTCCACACGAGAGACAATCACTGACCGATTTCCATCATAGAATACGTGACAATGCAATTGGTAAATAAAAAAACTATAATTAAAAAAGAAAGCTGTAAATGAATGTTGTATTATTATTTATGGTAGTATACTGAGCAAAGATTCCCTTTACCTTCATGCTCTAAGAATGCCTTGTCCGGCATTTCTTTGTACAAGCAGTTAAATAACATTAATGCAACTAGAAATTAGGAAGGGGGATATAATTGCATTAAGAACTTAATTAGATGTGAACTAATTAAATTTGTTTTTCTCATATTAACATGATCACAGGTATTATTGCATCTCATCTGACTTTTTTCTTCTAGTCCTACGGAATAGTATTCTCTAGTAGTTTCTGATTTCAATAAGTTCATTAAGAAGATAAGGTGGAATTTGTGCATGAAGCTCAGCTGGTTGAAGGGGTCTTTGCTTTAATTACTGCAGAGGGTGTGCATATTAATTACAACACTAGTGATATTTACTGTACCTCTGGAACATATGACAGGGTAAAGATACTGACAGCACCAGATAATAAACTCAGTATGATAATGAGAAATAAAAGAACATAAAAAAAGAGGAAATAAAATTATTCATAAAGTATATTGATCCCAAAGTAAAGACATTAAGCTCTGATGAAGGGCAACAAAAGTGAATCTCCTCACTTCATCAAACAAATAACCAAAGTACAGAAATGTTAGCAGAGAGACAGCTTGTCATTATACTTGTCATATGACCACACTCCTGAGAGTACACACAAGCAATGAAGCAGTAAAAAATAAGATTTTTAATAAATCAGCAGAAAGCCAACTGTCACCTGAAAAAGCTCAGGTCAAAGAGACTACGGATTAATTCTATGAAATTAGAGGCAGGGCATAGATGACTGCATGGTGAATAAGTAAAAAAGATGAATGAGCTTAAATCATTCCCTGGTCCATTATGTAAATATGGTGGATTTGTGAGTGGTGGTACTGATTACTTACGCATTAGATTTTTATTTGGAATGTTATGGGCTATTTATTTTTATTTTAAAGTTCTTCAAAACTGGTTTAAGGCTTTTTCGACAAAAAAACAAACCCAAGCTTTTATCAGAAGCCAAACACCCAAACACTGTCCCTAAATAAGGTACTTTGAGCTTCCCAACATATCACTTTCACAGGCAGATAAATATCCAATTAAAAGTGGAGCATATAATAAAGTGTATTGAAGCACATATATTTATTAGACACGGTACAGGGTCCATATTATGATGCAGCATACATGATTTATAAGCAGTAAAGATGAGTATACAAAAATTAAATGTATTAAATTAAAAAGAAGATATTTTGTGGAAAAAAAACTTACTCTGAAAATAGTTGGTTTTCCCACTATCTTTGGGCTAGTGCTCATCCCATCTTTTCCTGTGGGGTTGATTATATGGCTATATTAGGAACTCCTACAAGGCTGATACGTAGCTATGGGAACCTCTTATGAGAGATTAATGTGTAATGATTACATGTTGTGATTTGAATGAAATAAGCAACCTAGAATCTGGAAAAAAAAAATTCTAATGAGTGAAAAGACCTAGCATAAGTTGCCCAAGTTGAGTTATCGACTGATTTTCACCAAGGTAGTAGTTTTAGGCAAAGTTAGGTGTTTAGCTTCAGAATGATTCTCCTCTTCATGTTGTCTTCCTTTCTGTAAGAATTGTGTTCTACATGTAACAATTTCAGCTACTGCTTAATCTGTGGGGATAGACACCCCCTTGGTCATCAAAGGACAGTTAGGGCAACAAGGACATAGTTGTAAAATCTGCAAACCAAAGAGGTGGTGAAGTAATTATGAATACAACCTTTTATGAGACCCACTATCAATTCGCTGATTAAAGATGCTACAGCAACTTTTTGGTAGATCTTACAAACAACTACACAGCACAGTTTAAATAGGTCATATGTCGTTTTTTGGTTCTTTCTGATACAACGTATATTCGCTATTCGTTAGAGTTAAGCACTTATAATGATACAATGGCAATGAGTGTAATATATGAGATTTACTTACAATTAATTACGACATATTCCGTATTTATTGGCCTATCACATGCACTTTTTCTCCCTGAAAATAGGGGGCAAATGATGTGTGCGTGTTATAATGTTCACACGGAGTTGAGGCACACTGACTTAGGCTGCAAGCAGTTGAGGAACACGGGAGATAGAAAAAAAAATCTGACCTCGGAATCTCTGGGCAAAAAACTCTAACCTCGGAAAAATAAGAAGTTAACGACTGAACCGCAGAAATCGAAAAAGACGAAAAACAAGAAAAATAATAAAAAATAAATTAAAACACACTCACACACAGCACAGAGGGAGAGCCAGGAAGCCTAGGAGTGAGGTTGCAAGCGACGTTAAACCTTATTTACTGTCACTCGAAAATCGGCTAAGTGAGAAAAAAAATGGCGGATGAAAAACGTAAAAAAATCTGAAACTAGATAAAAATGAGGCTGAGCAAAGCCAGGCAGGCGGGACTTAACGGCAAAGACACTAACACTTACGCCGGCAAAACTCCAGGCACGCAGGACTTTGAAAATAAAATAGACATCAGTCAGCGCGCCACACAAGCATTCAGCAGACACATAGAGGAGAAACACACAGAGAAGGGACAGGGGGGAGATGCTGGAAAGAGACACAGGGCATTCTTAAGCACAAGACTTGCAAGTTAATTAACCCTACAATGAGTGACCCGTACAGTAGGCTCATTGCAAGCCACGCGATGATCGCCAAAGGCGCTCATCTGGGGCTCACAATGAGTGCCAAAGGTGTTAAGAGAAGCAAAAGCCTCACATTGTGTGGCAAACAGCATTGCCTGGCTTACAATTTTATTGCTATTATTTTTTGACAGGCAATTCGCTAGTAATTAATATTAATAATATGTTGCCTCATAAATACCTTTTGATTATTAATAGAAAAGGATAAAAACCCCAATAAACAATATTGAGGAGGAACAGACATATTTGGAATGTCTAAGCCGTATCTGGAACTTCAACTGCATTACAAGTTTATTATTCAACAAAGGTCAGCAGAATACCATGAAGATAAAATAGGAACACTGTGCAGGGATAACAAAAATAGCTTAAGAACATGAGATAAATGTAGTCTAGATTTTATTAACTTTTTGATATTCAGGAAGAATATGACAAATCATCAAACAGAGATGATTTAGCTTTATGCAGTTTTCACCTTTGCTCCTATATATGGCATATGCCTCCACTTATCTTATATCCTTTTTCTCAATTTTATGTACTATTGTTGTATATATAGTCAGTCTGGAGGTTAATTTAAAAAGCTGTCTACAGCATTGAAATCTGTTCAAATAAACACAAAGGAAAAAAACAGCAATGAAAGAGAACTATAAAACGGATTACATAAAAAGCCACTCAACAAAAATATAACAAAAGAAAGACCAGATATGAAGAATGCCATATGGTGAGCAACAAGATCAAGAACATACATCAGGTGAGGATTCTATCGCTATTATTATTTTATCTTAAACTTAGACATACATTAAAATTGCACTTTCGAACAAAGGTCTTGGATTCATACCCACTGATCAATTTTTATTGCAAACTGAACTCAAAGGTTAATGAATTAAAAACCTTTACTTTTAGCTCACCACTCATGAATAAGCCATTAAGGATACTCATACATAGTATCATTCATTATATTGGAAAGCAGATAACGGAACACATAGATATAATCTGAATACTAACATATTTATAGTTTTACATTTTTTTAAAATTCCTGTGCTGCAGTCATAAATAAAGAAAGGATAAAAATATAGCACTGAATTTTAGGATTAAGTGTACTATAGAAAAGTATCAGATATGTGATAATGACTTTAATCTTGAATGTGATGGTAAAGGTCAATAATTGGGTATAATCTCTGCAAACTCAGGACACAGTTACATGGGTCCGGTAGATCTCTCGTAAGGCTCATACATAGCTACTGGAGATATTATAACCAATTGTGT
This sequence comes from Discoglossus pictus, assembly GCA_027410445.1. Taxonomy (NCBI): domain Eukaryota; kingdom Metazoa; phylum Chordata; class Amphibia; order Anura; family Alytidae; genus Discoglossus; species Discoglossus pictus. Next base: position 86,704,581 of record CM050165.1, read on the forward strand.
ACAGCTTATACATGCCTTCAGCACTCCAGAAGTTTTGCTCGTAGCTCTCTGAAACTATTAGGACTCCCAACTGTCCCCCATTCCCTTGTGCTTTGTGATGGAGCCTCTACCCATGGTATCCTATTCTATCTCCATGGGGACCCCCATTGCACCTAACAATAGCTCTTTTTTATGGGGTTCCTATGGACCCCAATAGCACATAACATCAACTGTTATCCTAACATTAACTGTTTACCTAAGTTATAACCTAAGTTATAACCATAAAACTCCCTAACACCTAACATTAATCTTCTACCATGGGGTCCCTATGGACCTGCATGGTATCCTAACTACTACTATGGGGGACCAGTATGGACCCCATAGATCCAACCCCCCATGGGGTCCATAAGTATCTAACACTACTACCATAAGCTACCTACACTAAATTAAATACATAAAATAAAGAACAATAAATAAAATAAAATAATAAATAAAGACCCCCAAAATAAAAAAAATAGGGTTCCCTGGTGATCCAGTAGTTAGGATTCAATGTTTTCACTGCTGATGACCTGGGTTCGATTTCAGTCAGGGAACCAAGATGTCGAACCACCCTGAAGCCTTGCAGGGCTGGGCCTGGTCAGTACTTGGATGGGAGACCCCCTAGGAATACCAGCAGCTGTATGCAACACACTCCAGTATCTCTGCCATAAATAACAAGTGGATCAGCATGACCATGGGCATAAAGATGTGCCTGTTGTGTTACAGTTCATGAGTTTACGGAGAGTCGAAATGACTGAAGAATGCAATAAAATAAATAAATAAAAAAGGATTTACAGAAAAATTAAAAATGTCTATAAAAAATATTACAACAATGTAAAAGAATACTGTATGTGGAGAGAAAAAGGGGATAAATTATACTGTACCCTCTGTGGATGATCCATCAGCAATTATGTGTGACACCCTTGTCTTAATCAGCACTGGATAAGAAGATCAGTCAATGATTGATTTCATTAGCTAGAAAACTATAATAATAATAATTATTATTATTATTATCATTAATAATAATAATAATAATAATAATGCATTTTATTGATAATATATATTACATATATTGTTGTGTTTCATACAACAAGGTCTTTATGACTTTTACATACCTTGCTTGAAAAACAATCCTGTTATTTTCCCTATGATAATAGCACCTACAAATCCCTGTTGTGTAATAACTGAATATACAAAATAGATTGTGCTGTCTTGTTGCCCAAGCATCCATAGGCATTATAGTATCCTTCTTACTTAAAGATTCTAAGTTGCTCAGCAGTGATGTCAAAGTTAAGTTACACTTTCAAAGACACAACCTTATAGCAGATTTAATAAACTAGGCACATCAAGTTACATTTAAAAGGTAAATGATAACTTGTAGAACTATTATGTCTACATACCTACCATTATCCTACCATTATCCATACATTGATTGACAGGTTAAATAATGATTGCAAACAACACTATAGTCCTGGAGGCCTTGTGAAATCATCATCATTGCCTTTTTCATCAAGCATACTGTACTCAGTTCTCTATACATCATTATATTTGTACAATACTCCAATAAAATCTGTAATGGATAAAACATGCTTTATCCCTTATATATATGTTTGGACTATTACAGCACATAAGTTACTTAATATATAATAATTGTAACTATGATACTTCTAAATTATGGAAGACCTTAGGGTCAGACAATTTTCAAATTATTCTTTATTTTTATTATTATTATTATTAATAATAATAATAATAATAATAATAATAATAATAATACTATGCCATATAATAAACAGATAAACAGATGACAAATTAAACTATTTGGAGCATAGTATATAATCACTGCAAAAGGTATTGGGTCTTCAAGGTACGGTATATTCTATAGGCATTTCCTTTTTTGCATAGTATGATAGGATTTGTGATCAATTGATTAGTGCTATGCTCTCCTACTTTTTAGATATTAGTATTCTTTATGTTGGTAACAATATGGAACATTTTTCAAGGCCATTAGGTATCTAGTCCACATAAGCACCATGGGCCTCATTCTATTATCGGACGTAGGAGATGCGAGGCCGCGAGGACCGGCCGCAAGCTATTTGCCTATTCTATTCCCTTCCGGCCAGGGACTCCGGCGCCTTGTTATCCCGGAGGAAAGCCTTTGATCTTAAATGTCTGCAAGAGTTTCGGCCGCAAGAAAATCCTGGTTGCTATTCAATTGCTCCGGGAACCCTCTCTGCAAGGCTAAAACTGAGGCGCAGCTTACTTGCAGCAGAAAGGTCCCGCAGGCACACAATTAAGCACATAATAAAGCCATCCTGCACTCTGAGGAGACTATAAAGTGTTTGTAGGTGTTAGCATTCATAGCACAACATTCCCCTACACTCAAATCCGTAAATATATATATTTTTAATTTATGACAAATATCCGTGGACAAAGTCCCGAGGGCTTGGAGCACCTCAGACCCGCCCACGCTGTGGCCGGAAAATAAACAGTTAATGCAATCTCGGATTTAGGCTGATGTGCAAGCTTGAGAGGGGGTTGCTATTAATCCTCATGTCCCCCATTATGATCCCTAGCATTTACAGAGCTTTACAGTGGCGTCTTGAATTTATTTTTGCTTTTAAAGATTTCTGAGCTTACGGCCGGTTGCAAGGAATCGCAGCTTTGCGGACGATTTACGGCCAATAATAGAATGAGGCCCCATGAGTCTTAAATAAATTATTATCAGTACTGATAATGAGCCTAGCCTAGTGATATATCAACGACATTTGGAAGAAAAAATATTAATAAATGACCTTCTAGCAGAATAAAATAACATTTAACTAACTATAAAATCCACATTGCAAAGTGATATGATATGCAGTTTCTTCACAGATGTTCGACGTTTCCACAATAAGACTAATTTTTTAAGTTATGTTCAATGGCAATGGATAAAAGGATGTATTATTAGTTAAATGTTTTCACTAAAGGAACTCAAATCAGAGGCTCCAAGATTTGTTGTTATTTTGATGTTGATGTTATTAAATTTTGTTAAGAAAAAAGTTTCATCTGAAAATAATTCCAGGATCTCAAACAATCTTTTTAAAGAAAGGAAAAATGTTTCTGTAATATATATCCACAGCCTTATTAAATTGCAATTTGGTCAATTGAACAGGGCTCTATATAAGAACATAGCATATTTTTTTACAGAAGTTTTTAGTTAGTGAAATTCTATCCAAAAGCAAGGTCTTTGCTAACTAAAAACTTCTGTAAAATAAATATGCTCTGTGCTTATATAGAGCCCTATTCAATTGGCTGAATCATAATTTAATAAGGCTGTCAATTTGTAAACTAACTAGAATTACTATCACAGATTAGAAACAATGCTGCTATTCAGAATATTGTGAAGCACTTGCATAATTTAAAACATGATAATGTGGGTACTCCACTTAGAAATAAGGGTTTGATTTACACTTTTTTTTTTCCTTAAAAAAAAAAGGACATTAGAAAGTTAACATTTTCTGTTTAGAGTACTACCAGTGTGAAAAACCTTGAGATTGACTTCCAGATGTTTATCCCACTTACATTTAAACCAATTCAAGTTAATTTAATCTAATCAAAGACCATGAAAACTATAATAAACTTTAAAAAAATTTTTTTATATATTATATTTGGGAAAATCAAAAAGACATATTCAAAAATAGTGAATTGATGGAACCCCACGCCTGGACCCCTGTATATATTACAAAGCAATGCAGACTCCAGCTGACCCTTCTTCTGTGATATATTGCTGCTCAGTTTTATTTGGATCTGCTATTGGGCAAGATCATCACCAGTTACCCCATTATCTGACTATTTTGCTAGGGATAAGCACAGTCCTGTCTCTAACGCAACAAACTTGAAGAGGGCATAATCCATGACCCTTCCCAGTATCCCATCCGGTCTGGGATGACTCCTCAGTAAACTGTGATTTTTGGTTGGATGAATTTAAAAAATCTTATTACCCACACAAATTGAACCACCCAGTTCCCACTTTTTAAAATGTAGATTGGGCATCTTCCATGTAGAACAATCTCTTGATAGATATATGAATTCTAGATCCAGTAACCTTCCATGTTACTTTAAGCATTAGTTTCTGCAGCGGCAATGGAGAAATCTCTTGTTGCATATTAATCTGTACCTGTCTCTAAAGATAGATCAACATTCAAACGCCAGGCAAATCCCCTTGCACTGGAGGAACATAAAGACTCCAGATGTACGTGTCAGTCTTTCTTGTCCCTTGTCCAGTAGGTACGGATGATCTCCCTAAGCACAAAAGGGCCCCCATCTGGATAATCCTACACATTTTAGGTTGAGTAAGTATTAAAGTAAAATAATATGTTTTATAAAGTAATTATTCTTCTATATGCCTGAAAGGGTGCATATAAAGTAAGTAACACACAGATACACACTTTCATGCTCTGATAATCATTTTTCCTTCTAATATGAATAAGTAGTGTTGTAGCTTCTAATTACCAGACTGAGTATAGACATATGGTTCCAAATTAAATGAAGTAAGCCTATTGCAGGTTTATAACAGGATGTCCATATCATAAATATCCAGATGACATATTAACAGTGTTTCAGTATCTCTGTGGAGCTGACTTGCTAAGAGTTTTCTGAGTTTGAAAAATAAACTGTCTCTTAATGTAATTCTTAATCTGTTCCAGGAAATAACTAAATAGTGCTACAGTCATTATGCTAATGCTATGTAATCCTTATTTCAGCAATGTCCTGATAATGGAGAGGAACCATTTCTCTCTAAATTGGTAGATTGGCACTTTAGGGTTAAAATGATTACAATCTAATTAGGCACCTCTCCAACCTCTGCTCATTTCGTTGTGACTATATTTTTTTATTGGAGTGCTAAGTACTCTTATATGTACATGTTCAGTTTAAAAACTGGAGTTTTCAGAACATGACACTGAATTGAACCAATAGGTAAATGGGATTAGAAGTACAAAGGAACCCCCTTTGTAATTTGCATTGTTCATAAGCAGTTAAATCAAGAGAGAAAACCCTTAACAAAATACCTCAACACATTTAAAATGTGTTTTTACTGTTTCAGAGAAAATCCAGTTCTCTGCTAGCCACAGGTCATATCCCAGGTTGCCTTTCCTCATAATCTTTTTGAAAAATTCATATAACTTATTCAATTAGCTACTTGCAAATTCCTTGAACTCATAAATTTGGCTTTGGGTGTTTTTTTTATTATAAATGTTTATATGGGGAATTATAGACCAGTGAGCCTCACTTCTGTAGAGGGAAAGCTTTTAGAAGGGTTAATACGGGATAATATACAAGAATATGTCTATTTGAACAGGATTATAAGTAGGAGTCAACATGGATTTATGAGGGATAGGTCATGTCAAACAAATATATTTAGTTTCTATGAGGAGGTTAGTAGGAACCTGGATCAGGGCAACTCACTGGATGTAGTCTCTTTAGATTTTGCAAAGGCTTTTGATACAGTGCCACATGGGAGACAATTGTGCAAACTAAGAGATACAGGAATTGCAGTAAATATCTGCTCATGGATTGAGAGCTGGCTAAAAGACAGGAAGCAAAGGGTTGTTGTAAATGGAACATACTCTGATTGGACTAATGTAGTAAGTGGGGTTCCTCAGGGTTCAGTATTAGGTCCTCTCCTTTTTAACATATTTTTTAATGACTTAGAGGTAGGATTGGAGTGTGGTGTCTCCATTTTCGCTGATGACACGAAGTTGTGCAAGGTAATTACATCAGATAATGATGTGCTTTCCCTCCAAAGGGATTTACATATAATTGAGGAATGGGCATCTAAATGGCAGATGAAATTTAATACGAATAAATGTAAAGTTATGCATCTGGGAAGGAAAAATAGCCATGCAATTTATAATCTTAATGGAGCAACTCTAGGTGTATCAGATATTGAAAGGGATTTGGAAATGCTTGTGGACAAGCACCTAGGTAACAGTGCTAAAAAGCCAATGAGCAGCTGCAAAGGCAAATAAAATATTAGCATGTATTAAGAAGGGTATAGAAGCAAGGGAAGCAAATATAATTCTGCCACTATAAAAATCTCTAGTACACCCTCATTTGGAATATGGAGTACAATTTTGGGTACCACTTCATAAAAAGGCCATTTTAGAGCTGGAAAAGGTACAGAGGAGGGCAACAAAACTAATAAGGGCAATGGAGGGGCTAAGTTATGAAGAAAGACTAACCAAATTACAATTATTTTCTCTAAAAAAAAGGCATCTAAGAGGAGATAGGATTACCTTATATAAATACATCCAGGGTCAGTATAAAGATTTGTCAAGGGAGCTTTTTGTGCCAATAGGTCTTCAACTGACAACAGGACATCCCTTGTGGTTAGAAGTAAAAAGATTCCACCTTAAAGAAAGAAAAGGGTTCTTCACAGTAAGGGAGGTTAATCTGTGGAATTCTCTACCAGAGGAGGTGGTGACGGCGGGTTTGATAGATAACTTTAAAAGGGGACTGGATTTATTTCTAATTAAAAAGGGAATTCAGGGTTATCATGGATAATTAGAGAGACAGTATTGATTGAGGAAAAATCTGATCACCAGTATCTGGGGTCAGGAAGGAATTCATTTTTTCCCCTTTGAGACGATTGGCTAAGTCTCATTTGGTTTTTTTTTCTGTTTGCCTTCCTCCGGATTAATTAATAATTAAAAAAATAAAAATAAAAAATAATTAAATAATTGATTAATAATTAATTAACAACTAAGTAATTAATATTTAATCTGCATATTGCAGATCAGAGGAGATCTTAAAAGGCTGAATTTGATGGACTGAAAGTCTTTTTTCACCTTAATTACTATGGCCCTCATTCAATTATAATTTGGCCAATTGAATAGGGCTCTAAATAAGCACATAGCATATTTTTTTTAAATAAGTTTTTAGTTAGTAAACATCTATCCAAAAGCAAGGTTTTCCCTAACTAAAAACTTCTTTAAAAATAATATGCTATGTGCTTATTTAGAGCCCTATTCAATTGGCCAAATCGCAATTGAATGAGGCCCTATGTAACTATGTATTCTATTGCCTTAAGAATTCATTAGTGCCAATCACATATAATAGTTGTCAAACCACAAATCTTTGTGACTCTTTGCAAGCTTGCAAGAACTAGGTCCCTCGCTTCGCGAAGGCTCATTGCAGGCCGCAAATGCGGACCCTCGCAAAGCGAGTGGCCGCATTTGCGAAGGTGGAGGCTCTACGGCACCTCACAAGCGGTTACAAACACACACACAAGCGGCACTTTAACAAAATAGATCTAACACGCAATCACTAAATACGGACTTACACAAAAAAATACGAGACGCAGGATATTACAAACTCGCAAAAATATGACCTTAATGGGCAAACCATTAAAAACTCAATAAATACACACAAAAAACACATAAAAAGCTTACCCACACCAGGGGGGGCTGGGAACCCAGGACCCCTGCAAGTGAAGTTACACCTCAATTTAAGTCAAAATTCCAGAGTTTAGACACACAAAATTCCCCTAAGCGAGAGAAAAAATGGCCGCCGAAAGAAACGAAAACCAGGCTACACGACCCCAAAGCCGCAAAATAACAGCAAGCACAGATGACTTTTCCAAAAAGCCATTCGAGGTAAAGATACACTTTTAGTAAGAACGCTAAATCATCCACACACGCGTACCACATACACATTTGCCGCCATTTTACAACACTAACTTACACAATGTGGAAGTACACAGCTACACTAACGGCTTTCCCTCGCTCACGCAGCCTATTTACACTACACAATGCACATATTGCTGACACTTACACCTCAGCTCCACAACAGTGCAAATCGTCATTGTATGCTGCCGGAACATCAAAACAGATTGTCCGCTCTTCAGCACAATGCTTCCTGCATATATTACTTCAAAATAGGTAAAGTAAAGTATATTCATTTATTAATTTATTAATGATTTACTTAGAATACAAAACCACATATACACAAAACAAAAAAACACTATCGCAATAAACACAAAAGCCATTCACGGCGCGCCTCACAACGAGTGATCATAGCACACAAAGCCTTGCAATAAGCGCAAAAAGCAGATCAGCGCCGACCAAACAATTACAGCAAAAGCACCACTCAGAAAAAAATATACAACAACCAACAGCCGCGCAATGAGCGCCGAAGGCGCTCAGTGCGAGGCTCACAATGAGCGCCGAAGGATCTCAGACCACCAAAAAAATTAATGTCTGTGCCAAACAGCATTATCTGCCTTCCAATTTTATTGCCCTGTCATTTTTGACGGGCAAGTCGCTATTAAGTAATATTTGCCGAATATGTAGCAATATTACGAGTGATTTTAAGTCCGTTTAAAACGAATTAGGCAATTGAATCGGGTTCCATGGTGAGGAATCAACCATGCTGGATTGTGTAGGAGAGTCTCACAGACATTGATATATATATATATATATATATATATATATATATATATATATATATATATATATAAAACATAATCGATGATATATAAAATGTTAATTATTTTTCATAAACTTCTATATATATATATATATATATATATATATATAGATTAGTAATGAGTATTGCAGTTTATTGTGATACCTTTTGTATTGGACAAATGCCTTATTTATATTAACGAGCTTTCAAGCTTTACTTTTGTTACAAGGTTTATTTCCATTTTCTCTTCCTAGTTTGTTCATTGGCCAATCCTGCTGACAAGTTTTTGTTTTAGGTTTGGTGGTTGTTTAAATGCAAGGATCAGAGGTTTGGGGAATATATCTTTTAATTGTGTATCTATGATTAGTAATGGATATAAATCATTGATTATTTTTTGTATTTTCTCTAAGGATGGTATGTAGTCACTAGAGGTATACGTGAAGTAGTTTCTTTTATTTTGTATTTTAATAGGTGTTTACAGGATATTTTGATGGCAGTGGTTATTTTCTGGGTAATACAGGGTTTGTAATTTAAAGCATGCCTCAGTGCCATATTTGAGTGGGATGTTGCTATAAAGAGACTCTACATCCATGGTGACAAGTAGTGTGTTAGCTGGTAGGTCTCTAACCTGACTGAGTTTGTTAGTCAGTGGTGTCTTGTATATAGCTACTGGTGTTACTAACTAATGGTTTTAAGGATGTTTTCAACAAATCCAGATATCTTTTCAGTCAGTGTGTCCATACCTGTAACAATTGGTCTCCCTGGGTTGCCTGGTTTGTGGATTTTTGGCAGTAGGTAGAAAGTCCCAGTTGTAGGATTTATGGGTATGAGTTGTTCTAATTCTTAATGTACATTGTTAGGGAATATTTTAATGAATTTCTTAAGTTGAAGTGCATCTTTTTCTGTATGGTTCTGGTTCAGTTTCTTGTTGTAGGTGTTCTCTGACTGTTGTCTCTTGGCCTCAGATATGTAGTCTTGAGTATTCATAATAACAACAGCACCTCCTTTGTCTGTCTGTTTGATGATGATGTTGATGTTGTTTTTAAACTCTTTATGGCAGTTCTTTCTGATGGAGTAAGATTGTGTAAGTCTCTTTTATATTGTGTTGTTATAATGGATGCCGTTCTCAGGAGAAAGCTTTCTATATAACTGTCCAGTTTGGTGTTATGACCAGGTGGTGCATTAGAATGTGTTTTTTTTTCTTGTTACAGTATAATGATGTTGTGGTATGTCCCTTGTTGTAGAAAAATTCTGCCAGTCTCAATCTCCTGAAGAATTCTTCCATGTCCGAATATAGTTGTATTGTATCTAGTTTTATGTCTGGACAGAAAGACAATCCTTTGGAGTTTATAAAGGCCTCTGCTTGTGATAGTAGTTTCGGAGATTTACAATTCCTGTGTGCTCTGTATAGTTTTTCGAAAGCGTATTTGTTTGAGTTGGTAGGTTTTTAGATGGGTTGTTGTTAGCAGAATTCAGGGCTGAATTTGGATTCTTTATTTTCTCTTCTTGGACAGGTATACCCTGCTTAAAGCGACCCCTTTTAGAGCTGATTCGCTATAGAGCTGTTTTTACCTTTTAATGCTAAACCCCACTATAATGTTATTTTTGCCTGCCGGACCCTTTTTAATACTCTGATTTGCTATACCACTATTTTATTTCTCCAAAGGAAACAGAATCTAAGTTGATCCAGAAGCTTCAACATCAACATTTTAAGTTTACACTTTTGCTAATGTTCCGTTTGTGTTAGTGTTAAGTTTGCTGTTTCTTTGAAGTTCATATAAAACCAAAAAAGTTTAAATTTCAATTGAAATTGTGTATTTTTTCATGACTTCCCCTATCCCTATCTTCCCCATATTAAACTGCCCCCTTTAGAGCTGTTTCGCTTAACACTCCTATTGCCTGGAACTTACAGCATTAAACGTTGTATAGCTGTACCTGGTGTCTTGTTGCTTTGTTGGAGGGTCAAAAAGATACATTAAAAGGATATTCAATATACATATATGTATTTCTTTTACATGTATCCTGTTACTAATTTAAATTTATATTATATTAGATACATCGTCTTTATAATGGTATAAAGATTATAATGCATGTTTAATAATTTTGAGACAATCACTAGATTGGTAACTCTAAAATGTGTTTTATAAGAGGTTAATGTTTTATTACAAACATCACTATTTTGATTCCTAGGACTTCTTAGACTGCTAAATCAAATTATATATATATATTCATTCACATATAATAGTTGTCAAACTACGAAACGTCGTCACGCTTTGCGGCCTCGTGAAGCGAGCTCGCAAGAACTGCTCCCTCGCAAGGGGGGGCACCCAGGACCTCTACAAGTGAAGTTACACCTCAATTTAAGTCCAAATTACCGAGTTTAGACACGCATAAATCCCCTAAGCGAGAGAAAAAATGGGCACCGAAAAAAACGAAAACAAGGCTACACGACCCTAAAGCCGCAAAACACCACTAAGCACATACGGCTTTTCCAAAAAGCCGTACGAGGTACAAGATACGCTTTTAGCAAGGACGCTAAATCATCCACACCCGCGTACCACATACACATTCACCGCTATTTGACAACACTAACTTACAGAATGCGGAAGTACACAGCTACACTAACGGCTTCCCCTCGCGCACGCAGTCTTTTTACTGCAGGAACATCAAAACAGATTGTCAGCTCTTCAGCACAATGCTTCCTGCATATGTTACTTACAAATAGGTAAAGTATATTAATTTATTAATTTATTAATTATTTAATTAGCATACAAAAATACATATACACAAAAAAAAACACTATCGCAATAAACACAAAAGCCATTCAACACGCGCCTCACAACGAGCACTAACGCTGCTCATAGCACACAAACTACACCACGGGACAGCCTTGCAATAAGCGCAAAAAGCAGATAAGTGCCGACCTTACAATGACAGCAAAAGCGCCTCTGATAAAAAAGAATACAACAACCAAGAGCCTCGCAATAAGCGCCGAAGGATCTCAGACCACCAAAAAAACTTATGTCTGTGGCAAACAGCGTTACCTGCCTTACAATTTTATTGCCCCATCATTTTTGACGGGCAAGTCGCTAGTATATATATAGTCCTGAATCTTAATAGTTAATAATTTGTGATTCTAGAAAGCTCTCAAAAGTAAGGCCCTCATGATACTGGGAAAGAATTAAGGCACTTGAATAAGGGGGCGATAGAGGTGCATGGATGAAGACATGAGGACATTGAAGCAATGAAGATGAGTTTGAGGCAGCTCAAAGGGGCAGTGCCTGAAAGTTGTGCCTGGTGTGCTGAGGTCCACAGGGTTACAGAGAGTCAGACACAATTGAATGACTATTCAACAACAACAAAAGTTTCCAATAACATAATTATGTTTAGATTACTATCTTCAGCCTTATGCTATCATTCTTACTTTAGTGTGCTTTGATTTTAGGGTTTGAGTCAGTGAGGTTAGGTTGGGCACAGTTAGAAAGCATACGTTTAAACTATTAATAATTATACAAACCGTTTGTTTTCCTCTGTTGATAGTTAGATGGCTGTAAATATAATCCAAGTTCCATAATAATATTTTGCAGCCCTATTATTTAATGTAGTTTCTTTTTACATGATTATTATTGTATTCTAAACACTGAGATATTTTCAGATGGCTTGAGACTACTTAACGTATTGCACTCTACGATACCTTCTTTCTAACTTCATTTAATAAAAAATGGGGCTTAAATTTGACTTAAATAATCAAATACATGGTATGTTGTATTTTGTTCCCATAATATAATATTTTTGACATCCTATAGATGTGTGCCTTTTTCTCAAATAGATCCAAAGGATCACCTTTATTTTTGGTAATTGTTTCCTTAAGACACTGGAATCATTTTTACTCCCTCCCCCAAACAGTACTGAAATTAAAATATATATTACTTACTTAACTTTTATAATGATTAGGGTTTTGCAGGTTGTGAGGATTTCGGTCACAATGCTGAATAGCTACATTGCAGGTAGTGGAGAGCAGAGGTTTTGGTTGGTATATCACTGGACACCATCAAGGCTAGTGTTTTACATACAACACCGACCTTAACATACACTAAACAGGCCCATAATACAGCCATATTGAAATGGCTAATGATGGGCTTGTCAGCTACTAGTAAACAGGAAATAATGGTGGCTCACTATGGCCTATATTCAACTTAGCAATTGTTGGTTACTGGAGCCCGTAATGTAGCCCATAAACTAATTTGCTATTCAATTGGCATCTTTTGGCTACCCGCAAACCATCTGTGGTTTACAGGCTGGAAATCCCTGCGGTTGTCAAAATCATAACTTAGACCCAGCTAAGCCTTTGAGCTTTCACATTCGTAAATGGCAAATGTAGAAGAAAATCCTAAGAGTACCAAATGGGACTCACAAGGGGTCAAATACCTGTTCGTATCACTGTAAATGCAAATAAAAAATCAATACTGCACTTTAAAAGACAGGGAAAGCGATGGAAGACATTAGAATTAATTGCACAACAGTCTCAAGCTCGCAAATCTGCAATAAAAAAAAAAAATGTACGTTTAATTTCCGTGTTATATCAATCTCGGAAATCAAGGAGTTAATACATATCAGGCCACCCACATGGACTATAACATTTCCTTCATTCATTTTTTATATTTTGTACATTGCCAGATTGCGAGTCCGATCGTATTTCGGACTTCTAAACGCTAATTGATTGACGTTTAACCTCCATGTTTTAATGATGTCATGATGGCGGTCTCATTTACTATTGGCTGTTTCTAATTGGTACTTATGGCCTTGCTTAATTGATAATGATCATGCTCTGAAATGCTACTTACGGTTGCATGGTTTACGGTTTAGGCTTTAGGACAGCTGCGGGCTTGATCAATTGAATCACTCTGTAACTGTTGCAAATGTCAAGCCTGCAGACTTACGGTCGGTATGAAGGCAACTGCGGGCTTGCTATTGAATAAGGCCCTATGTTTTGCATCTCATTGCAGGGTTAGGGTTAGTTATCCCCGACTCTATTTTGTGCATGCTTCATTTTAGATTATTACATATTACATGCTGTAAACACTGGACATAACTGTTCCTTGCTTGAGACTTTAAAAGGGATTGTATGCCATGTTTAAAGCAGTTATATTTTGTGTTAGTTTCCATATATTATTTATTAAAATAATATTTATGCCCATAGTGTGTGTGTACCTATTTTAATGCGCTCGGTATATAGGTCTTTATTATTGATTAATCAGTCATTTACTGGCACAGTGTTGATTTTATTGGTGAGTCAAAAGAACCTATATTTCTTGTCTTACCTCAGACTATATTTTACAACATGGAATATGAGATCACTTATCTAAAATAGTTAATTTATGCAATCCAGCATGAATACATTATTTTTGAGTTGACCAATATATTACAGATGTAAGCAGGGGTTTCTTAATGCAAAATGGTTCATCTATTTTCTTATATTATAGAGTATCAGATTAAGATATGCATATGATTTTATAAGGAAATAAATCATGATCTTTATTTGAACAGTTTATAGCTGGGGATTTTAACCTTTTTGATGTGATCATCTGGTTTCCTTCCAGGGCTCATGGAGATTACCTATAAGATCCTGAACATTTGGAACAGGGTGACACTACCTGTAGCAACCTAAATGTTCATCTAGTAAAGCATTGACTTGAATAAATTACATTTTAACCTCAGATAATAATCTAATTGAGACCAACGGTTAGAATCTCCTCACTCCTCTTTGCCCATGAAGACTGGCAGATAAGAGCTCAGGGACCAAACTGGTCCTAGGACTGGCTGTTTAGAACCACAGGCTTAGAGGACATAAAGGAGAGGGGTGATATGATGGAAACCTTCAGATATTTCAAAGCATTTAATAAAGGTTCTTGAGGTAAAAAATTAAAATAAACATGGGAGGTCATGATTTGATGTTGGTGGATGGAAAATGTAGCATTAATGTGCAATAGCATTTCCTTAAAAAATGACAGTGGACAAGTGGAATAGCCTGCCTTCAGAAGTTGTAGCAACAAACACGTTACAGGAAATGAAACATGCATAAGGTCATCCTGAAGCTTAATTAAGACAGAGGAGCCTTTTGGTTTTTATATGACATTAGATCTATGTTTCTATGGTTTAAGTAACTTAAAGTATATTCAGTGGTGGAGCTAGTGAATGGAGGGCCTCAGTGCAACAAAAAATATGTGCCCCCCTCCAGCATGCAATCGCAATAGCGAAGCAAAATTAACTTTAGGTGTCTCTGTTTGAGTCCTGGGTACTTGTTTCATGGACAGCTAGTTTACCTGTTCTTATCTTACTTAAAGGACCACTGCAGTTCAAGAAAAAAGACACTTGTTCATCAAGTATGTACCAAATTAACAATATTAGTAACTGCGTTGAACATAAGCTTTTTTTGGGAAAATTGACATTTTTGAAGGCACTGTTTATGAGTATAGGTATCAATTTTGTGTTGGTTACATATAGAGCTGGATGATGGGGGCTGTTTTGGCTATCAGTAGAGGGACCGGTGTGGAAGAAGGAAACAGAGAGCTTTTGCAAAGATAATTGGATAAAACTGAAATAGAAACAATACCCATTGCCTCTTACTGGCCTAGCAGAAGACTCCTTGCATCATTCCCTGCAGTAGCCCTCCAGAAATGCAGAGGCCCTTCTCATACACACAAATTACACCAATGTATTATGGATCTTTCCAGGGGCCTGAAGAGGCAGCACAAATAATTTTTTCTGATTAAGAACTAGCTGTACAACTTTTTCCTGCAAAACTATGCTCTGAGTCTGACTTGAACTTTTCAAACAAATATTTATTTTTTTCATTGTGCAATGGTCTTTTAATATATCTTCCCCTTTACCGTACTTCTTCATCCATGTGATATGCTCTAATCTGCGGACTCCTGTATATCTTCCCTGGTCCTCGTCTGGTACAGCTCCCCTATCCTTCCTCTTTATAGATGATACCTCTCCCTGCAGCTGTGAGAAAGTTAAGAACATAAAGGAGAGAATATGGAACAAAGAACACAGATAAATGATGTAATGAGGTAGAGGGAAGAAATAGCAAGGGCAATTGGGGAAAGAAAGGAAGAGTAGAAAGTAAGGGAAAGAAAATAGAGAAAAGGAGAATAATCATGAGAAGAGAAGTAACAATAAGAGAGCGAGAAAGACACAATTGAAAGGTTTATTGTTTTTGTTATTACATTTTGCTCTACCCATAAACTTATCTTTATGGTCAAGATAGAAGGAACATTGGACACTGAGAATATCTCTGCACATTTTAATACAGAAAATAGATTTTGTGTGTCTGTCTAGTAAAGCATGAAGGAAACTTGGAAACTTAATTTATCAACTAATATCCTCTTTACATCAAATGTTCTCAAAATAATGTAATATTCTATACCAAAAACTACATTTATAGACACTTGCTAATTACATAGTTACATAGTAATTGAGGTTGAAAAAAATACTTTTAGTCCATCAAGTTAAACCATTTTAGATCTCCTCTCATCTTTGTAATATGCAGATTAATCATTAATTGATAATTAATCCAGAGGAAGGCATACAGAAAAAACGTTGACAAAGGGAAAGGGAAAAAATAATATTCCTTCATGACCCCAGATACTAGCAATTGGATTCCTCCCTGGATCAATACTCCTTCTATAGTTATCCAGGATAACTGTGAATGCCCTTTTAATTTCAAAAAATTATATCCAATCACTTATCTATGGAATCTGTTGTCACCACCTACTGGAATCTTTTTTACTTCAAAACAAAATCAGTGTCCTCTTTTCAGTTGAAAAGCTCTTGGCATAAAAAGCTCACTTGACAAAGCCTCATATTGATCCTGGATATATTTATATAAGGTAATAATATCCCCTCTTAGACACCTTTTTTCTAGAGACAATACATTTCATTTGGTTAGTCTTTCTTCTTAGCTCCTCCATTCCCTTATTAGTTTAGTTGCCATTGTCTGTACTTTTTCCAGTTTTAAAATGTCCTTTTTATGAAGTGGTGACCACTTCCCTTGCTTCTATATCCTTCTTAGTACATGCTAATATTTTACTTGCCTTTACAGATGCTGGTTGGCATGAAGCACTGTTACGTCGGTAGTTGTCCACAAGCAATCCCAAATCCCTTTCCATATCCGATACCCTTAGATTTGCTCCATTAAGATTATAAATTGCATGGTTAATTTTCCTTCCCAAATGCATATCTTTACATGTATCTGCCATTTTGATGCCTTTTTCTCTAATTTATACAGATCCATTTGGAGGAAAAGTACATCATTTTCATCCTCCCTCCTCAACCCCCCCATCCTCATCCTCCCTCATCAACCCCCCCATCCTCATCCTCCCTCCTCAACCCCCCATCCTCATCCTCCCTCCTCAACCCCCATCCTCATCCTCCCTCCTCAACCCCCCATCCTCATCCTCCCTCCTCAACCCCCCCATCCTCAACCCCCCCATTCTCATCCTCCCTCCTCAACCCCCCCATCCTCATCCTCATCCCCCTCCTCAACCCCCATCCTCATCCCCCTCCTCAACCCACTCCTCAACCTCCCTCCTCAACCTCAACCCCCCTAAATACCTCCCCCTCTCCCCTCAGTTACCTGCTTCTGCTCCGGCCTCTGCTCCTTGACCCGGCGCGCATGAGACGTCACGTCATTAGCATATACCGGGTGCCAGCACCAGGTATATGCTAATGACGCGGCGCGCATGAGACGTCACGTCATTAGCATTTACCGGGTGCTGGCACCTGGTATATGCTAATGACGCGGCACGCATGTGAAGTCACATGCGCAAAGGCTCAAGAAGGAGCAGAGGCCGGAGCAGAAGCAGGTATGTGAGGGAAGAGGGGGAGGAATTTAGGGAGGGTTATAATGAGGAGGGGGGTTTATAATGAGGAGGGGGAGGGAAAGAGACATGGGGGTTAGAGAGACACGGGGGGGTTAGAGAGACACCGGGGGTTAGAGAGACACGGGGCGGAGAGTGACTCGAGTATAAGCCGAGGGGGGCCCTTTTTAGCCTGAAAAACTCGGCTTATACTCGAGTATATACGGTAGATTGTTTGCCTTGACCTATCTCCCATAAATCCTTGTTGACTACAGATATATTCTTGTATACTATCCCTTATTAACTCTTCTAAAGGCTTTCCCACTACAGAAATGAGGCTTACAGATCTATAATTCCCTGGATTTGCTCTGGCTTCCTTCTTCAATATAGGTATCCCCTCTTCTTTTCGCCAGTCATCTGGTAGCGAACCTATGGTGAGTGAATCTTTAAACATTAGATATAATGAATTGGCTATTACAGAATCCAGTTCCCTCAGTACCCTTGGATGTATGCCATCAGAACCTAAGGCTTTATTAAAAAAAATTTCCCCAACATCTTTTGGATTTTTTCCTGCATTAACCAATTATTTGGTGAAGGTAGTGTAGCCCCATTTTGTTGCTGTGTCCCAATCACTGGTACCTCCTTTCTTTATATACAGAAGAAAATAACTTATTAAGCTCATCTGCCTTTTCCTGGTCATTATTTATCAGACAGACAGTTCATATGTTATTGTTCCTATAGCTTCCTTCCTGGCCTTCTTGCCATTGATATACTTAAAAAAAAGTAGGTTAGTCATTGCAACTTTATATTTTCTATTTTAGCCAGTCAGATAGCTTTTTTGCAAGTCTTGTTGGTTTCCTTGTTCTCCCTTGTTCACTGAAATGCATGTTTTTTACTCAGTATCTTGATCTTTAAATCATTGTTAAGCCACATCGCATGTGATTTACTCCTTTTATTCTTATTTCCACACTAGTAATGTGCCCGTAATTGAAGGTATCATATAGTCTGTTCTGTCTCTCTCAGTGCTGTCTATCTGTGTGCCCTCTGTCTCTCCCTCTCTGTGTGCCCTTCCCTCTCTTTCTCCACCTCTTCCTCCATCCCTCTTTCACTCTCCCTCCCTCTCTATCTTCTCTCTCTACCCCCCTCTCTATTGCTCTCTCCACCTCTCTCCCTCTCCCTCTCTTTCCTTCCCCCATCTCCTTCCGTCCCTCTCTCCCCTGCCTTTCTCTCTCTCCCCTGCCTTTCTCTCTATCCCTCCCCTCTCTCTCCCTTTTCCCACCCCTCTCTCTTCCTCTTTCTCCCCCTCTCTCCCCCTCAATCCCTCCCCCATTCCATCCCTCTATTCTCTTTCCTTCCTTCGCTCCCTCTCTCACCCCTTTCCATCCCCTCCCTCTCTATCTTTATCTCCCTATCTCTCTCCCTCCCCCTCCCTCTGTTGCTTTCTCCCTCTCTCTCTTTATCCTTCCCTCCATCCCCCTCTCTCTCTCTCCCTCACTCTCTCCCCCTCCCTCTCTCCTATCTCTCTCCCCCTCCCTCTCTCCTATCTCTCTCTCTCCCTCCCCTACCCCTTTCTCGCTCCCTCCTCCTCTCCCTTGCACCCCTCTCTCTCTCTCTCTCTCTCTGCCTCGTCTCTCTCTACCATCTCTCTCTCTTTCTCTTCTCTCTCTCCCTCGTCTCTCTCTCCTTCTCCCTCCCCGACCTCCCTTCCCTATCTCTCCCTCCTCTCTCTGCCTCCCTCTCTCTCCCCCTCCCCTCTCTCCCTCCATTCTCTCTCCTTCCATCTCTCTCTCTCCCTCTCTCTCTCCCTTCCCCTCCAGCTCCCTTCCTTCCCCTCTCTATCCCTTCCCTCTCTCTCTCTCTCTCTCTCACTCCCTCTCCCACCCTCCCTCTATATTTCCCTCTCTCTCCTTGCGCTCACCAACGCATGCACGATTACATTGCATCTGCGCATACGTGATTGTGTCGTAACTGCGCATGTGTGATTACATCATAACTGCGCATGCATTTTTGTAACAGAAAAGGCTTGATTACATAATTGAGGATGCTCAGTTCCTACGATAAGCCCCACTATGCACAGTAATAAGGCCTGTGTATGCCTATGCGGAAAGCACCACGCAGGCGTTACTCATATTCTAACAACTATTATAGTGGATAGTATATGGTTATAAGTATGTATATTAAGTAAGGATTTGAACGTTGTCCATTTAAGTTCAGTATTATTACAATGTATTTTAATTTAATTCAATCTCAAATGAGACTGTGCTGTGATCACTGTTTCCCAAAGGCTCCCTTATCTTTACAAAATATCTGTGTTTTTTTCAAATCCTAACTTCAGTAACATTTACGGAGCTTACTCAAAGTGGCTAAATATTATGCTAATATTCAATGAAGTTGAACAAATAACATGGACATTGTTATATATATATATCTTAAAGAAACATTGCGTTTATGATAAAACATTTTTGTGGTATCTGAATGTTGCTTATAACTTTTCACAGCACATATTTTACAATCAAACATGGCATGGTGTCACAGGTACCAACTGCTCCGGTCTTTATATATAAGACACCTCACCTGACAGTTACTGCTTTCAAATCTCAACCCCAACTGTCAGTTTAACCCCTTGTGTGCTGGTTGTGTCAGAAGATTTAGTATATACAGAATCTGATGTAAACCACAAAAATGTCCTTTCTAGCTCCTGGTTTATGTGTCTTCATCTCAGCTGTCCTGACATTACAGACAGTCACAATATAGCGACATAGAATAACATTGAACACAATTAACCCTATCCATGCCATCATGGCTGCAACAGTCCCAACGTCCATGTGGCCATGACACAATACTTTATAATGGGAAAAAATACACTGCACTATACAACATTCCCCTGCTAGATAGCTACCTTGTCTTAGTGAAGGGGCTGGTGTATTTCAATGAAGCGGTGAGCTATACCATGTAGGGACACCCCTCATCAGTGGAGCATAGCCAAACTCCTTAAGGCAAAGTGAGCAAGGGGTCCATTTCTGGAGTTCTCTATCCCCCTAAGGGAGACAAAACCCTAAGGATCATTTGCATAAGCAAAACAACAAGTCAGAGGCACTCAACAGCTGAAACAAACAACAGCTGAAATAGGTTTGTCCAATAGACATGCTAGCTCACTTGTCCCCTTCACAGGGAGAAATATCCTGTTTAGAGTGATCCAGCTCCAAAATACCAAACAATTCTACCCTAGACAGGAGAAAACAGCAAAATCCAAATGTTCATTTCAGCCTTGACTGGTCCTGGTCAGTAAAGTGCAGCTGAACACCATAAGGCACAGTGAGCAGGTCATAGCAGAGAGGTCAGAAAAATCACGGTCCAATGGAGAAGGAACTGGTAACCAGTTGCAGTATATTTGCCAAGAATCCTTATAGATAAGCATGACCAGAGACATAACAATAGATGTGCCTGGCGTGCTGTAATCCATAGGGTCATCGAAAGTTGGAGAAGACTGAACACATTAACATAAAACAACAAACCCAACTGTCAGTTTAACCCCTTGTGTGCTTATGTCAGAATATTTAGTATATACAGAATCTGAGGGGACCCATAACCCACAAAAATGTCCTTTCCAGCTCATAGTTTATGTGTCTTCATCTCAGCACAATATAGCAATATAGAATAACATTCAACACATTTAACCCTATCCATGCCATCATGGCTGCATCATGGCAACCACCTCCAGTATATTTGCCAATAAATCATTATGGCAAAGCGCGACCAGAGACATATCAATGGATGTACCTGTCGCGCTGTGATCCATAGGGTCATGGAGAGGCGGGCAAGACTGAACACGTTAACTTACAACAACTAAAACAAAATTAAACAGTATTAACCATTGCCAACTCAGGGCCCATAACAATGTTAACAGTTATAAGGTCCAGTGGTCCCCCTGGGCATGACAATTACATTATCAAGCAACATTGTTTAGTAGCACTAATGTTTGATAAATGTTTTGTTAATGTGGTTAGTTACCATTGTCTTTTTCTCTAACTATGTTTTACCCTGTTCAAAAAAGAGATGATCTGCTTATTATGTAAGTGGTAGAATTATGTTTGTTTGCTGAATTCTGGAATTTCCATGCTCTTGTTTGGACTGTCTGATCTGATGAAAGGCTACTGAAATTCAGATGTCTGCTTCAGCTGGTGTGGTGTAGAAAGGAACCCTGTACATGAACCGAGCATTAACCACGTATATCATATTCTGTACATGGGATACAGTGAATTCATAAGATTAACATAACATAATTATACATATTGGAATAGAAAGGATAGAGGTCTCCTGGTAGACAGTATAAGAGACAAAAGGGAAGGTGATTACTTGTTGGTAGAGATTGCAGAATCCATGTACAGGAGGTGTTCACATGAATAGCTATTCATTATATTAGATTTTAAGTTGTAGGCCTCGCCGAATAGATGGGCTTTCAGAGAACGTGACATTGTTAAGGATAGGGACAGGTCTGACAGAGCATGGCAGAAGATTCCAGAAGACAGAGTAAAACAATCTGATGTGATGATGTATCTTGATGCAATTGTGTAAAATATGCAGTCATCAGGAAAAAGATATGGTCTGTCATCTTGGTTAAGGTATTTTTTATCTCTATAGATAATCTTCTGAGGTCAGTAAATCTGTATATAAACAAACTGTAACATTCATCACTTACAATAGCTGATGAAAAAATACAGAAACATTTTGAACACAATTATATATATCTACATGTAATTTTATACAAACAGATGTTATCATACAATGATATGCAGAACTGCTTTATTTAAAGGAACACTGAAATCCAATACTTACAATATCCTTTTTGAACTAGAATAAATAATGGATACATATATATATATATATATATATATATATATATATATATATATATATATATATATATATATATATATATAAATATATATATATGGATTAATAATTACTAAATTACTAATTTACTAGACATTCACGGCTGCTTCACTCTTGTAACCACCTGAGCCGTGAGAAAGTCTGGCTTAGGTGAAACGCGTTGGAGGTTTTTTTTAGGGAAAGAAAGAAATCATTGATAAAACTTATTGGACTTTTTAAATAAGTGTACGGCAGTTGTGTTGTTGTTTATGGACTGATGCTTTCTTCTAGAAGCAATATTGAAGAGCAATCAGCATTGAACAGAAAGGATAAGGTGAGCCGGCACTTTGCACTTGGCGAAGGACTATTATAACCAATTGAGAGCCTGTATGTTGTGCATTGCTATGCACTAAAAAGTTTAAGTTGAATGAGAGATATTTGGGGAACACATTTGGAAAAAGGTTGCTGCACTTAGAAGTGATATTTTATTTCCTTACGTTACATGTTTCTAAGTTTGGGAGCAACACCAAACACATTAAAGAGGAGAGTGAAGAAGATACATTAAAAGGACACTATAACATATATGTATTTATTTTTACAGGTATAATGTTATTTAATTTAAATGTTATACTAGATGCAACATTTTTGGATATAAAAGTTAGATTTAGAAGTTGAATATAGTTAGATTTATGAGAAATAAATTACTTTGTGACTGATAGAATAGAAAACTTGTAGGTAAAAGATGAATAGTGGTGTTAGTTATACACGTGAAAGAAAAATCAGAAAAGTCTTTGAAAAGATTAGCTGATTTGTTGCATTTGAGAGTGATGTGTTAAAATTAGGGTTTACTATAAACCAAGCGCAACAGAGTAGAGTTTTAAAATAACCACTAATATTATAAAAACTATTAAAGACTTGTATGGGTACCTCAACAAACAAATCATTGCCATGGATACTTACCAAAGTGTTATAGTAGCTTCAGCAAAAGTAGCATACAATCTATCACATATAAATTGTTCTTTGATTGTTTTTTTTTTCAATGTTTATCACTTTACCTAAGTGATAGAAAAGCAAATACATCAGAATTTTTCATATAATAGTCTATGCTTTGGATTAATATTCTAAATAGCTGCATTTGTCTAACATTTATGTTAAAGAGACACTAAATTGTCATATTTTTCTGTCACATAAAAAAAGTTTTGTTTCACATTAGTACTGCAGAAACATTTACTTTTATTCCCTGCATAAACTGATTTTGTAATAATTTCAGTTTCTCCCTATACGTATTTGGCAGTGTAAAAACAGCAGAGGTTAAGACTGTAGGGCTCCACAAGTTGACTGGTGCAATAACCTGGCATGGCCACAATTACATTTAGAAGGATGTTTATTTTGTTTGTTTATTTGTAACGCGCCATATTTCATAGCGATATACAGAGGTTAAATACAGATCAAAAACAATTTGAACACAATGTAAAATAATGGAGGGCCTTGCCATTGAGCTTTCAATCAAACATACACAGTGCTTTCCCTATAGCACCTAACAAGTTTGAAAACTCGTAAACGTTCATTCTAAAGTGTATGGGTGAGGTACACGAGAGTGATATTGTGCATATAGAGGCTAAACATTATAGGCTTCTTTGAACAGATGCAATTTTAATGAGGTTTGAAGGATTTGAGGCAGGAAGTTGTACCAAAGTATAGGGGCAGCACAACAACTCTTGAAGGTGGTAGTGAGATGAGGTGATAAGAGAGGAGTATAGAAGAAAGTCATTAGCAGAGCAAAGAGGATGGGTGGGAGTGTATTTTGAGATGAGAGCAGAGATATAGTTGTGGAGGGCTTCATATTTTGGGGTAATTCATTTTATTCTGGAGGCTATGGGAAACCAGTGGAGTACCTGACAGAGTAGTGCTGCGAACACTAAATGTTCGTTTTTGGGGATGAGATGTGAACCGAGAGAGAGCAGTGTTACAGATGCCAAGAAAGCGGAGAGTTTGGATAAGAAGAGGGTGGTCAACTGTATCAAAGGCAGCAGAGAGATGCAGGATAATTAGAATAGAGAAATGACTCTTTGACTTGGCTGTGAGTAAGTCATTAGTAACCTTTGTGAGAGCTGTCTATTTGGTGTGTTGGAACCGGAAGCTAGATTGGGGTCAAGGAGGGAGTTGGAGGAAATAATTGTAAACGACACACAATATAGAAACCAGAAGTAGAGAGAAAAAGCCGTAGTTAGATGCAGTAGCTGGATCAGATGAGGGTTTCTAAATAATGGGTATAATTATGGGGGTGGAAATTTGCTAGTGTTTGTGGAAAGGTTGAATAGATGCGTGAAAGCTGGGATAAGTGTGATAGAGAGGGGAAGGATCAGCTGTGATGGAATATGATCACGTAGACAAGTTAACTGTTGCAAAACTGTAATTCTGGTTTTAAAATTATATTTTCTATTTTAGCACTCATATTTCATGCAAACAATTTTTTTTAAATGCATATGCAATTATTATATTTCAAAGCTTTCTGCACTACTGTGATTTACAACATAGGGCAATTGTACCCAATATTGTAGAGTATAACTGTTCTAATTGTTCAGATTTGCTATTGTGCTAAGCAGAGATATTTAATGAATGATTTTCACTCTTGTGTGCCATGGTTCAGCGAAATAAATAGCTGTTCTGAGCTCAAATTTTTAAAACATACAATTGCATTCCAAAAACCTTAAAAAAAAAAAAAACTTTTGATATTCTACCAAATATTTTGTGAAGTAGTTAAAGATAAATACATATCTGTATATGCAACTTTACGTAAATGCGTTGAATAGTAAAATCACACAGTACTCTGTTGAATTTATTCTTAACATTTTAAAATATTTTAGGAAAAGCCTTTTTTAATTCCATAATATATATTGTCAGCATTATATTCCTTATATTCCACAAAAAAGTAGAATGATGTTCTTTATGGTATGCTTTATGGTATGCTTTATGCTTTTGGTATAAGTATATAATTGAGACTATGATAGTTGACTGTATTGGTGTGTTTAAGAAGCACATTGCTACCATAATTTTACATTTGTAATTATTTTGTAGTTGTTACTTTGCCATATGAGGCAGACAAAGCATAAATCCTTTATTGGTAGTCAATTTCAATAACCCATTAAGAGCTGCTATTATTACATATATTTGGACAAGTTTTAATCTTGAAAATTGTAAAACTGCCAATAATATATGAAGGGTCATCTGATGATAACACTAAGATGTGCTAGCCTGCCTCGTGCAATGTAATGAAATTATGACAACTTGGCAAAGAATGGCAATATAATGTAAAATCCCATATGCTGTTATATGTTGCAATCTGTTTTAGTACTGCTTCCGTTCTAGCGAGTGAATACTGCCAATAAAGCAATTGAAGATAACACTAATTGCTTATTTCTGTGATCCATAATTTTTATTACTGCCTTATAGCTCTTTAGTCAATTCGCTGTTTTTGGCCTTCTAGGTCTACAACTCAAGCAATGTAGCAAATGAAAGCTGAAATTATATGTGAGTATATTATCTAACATAAATGATACAAAATACAGAACAAATCTATGACAGAACAGTGATACATTTATATGCCAGAAGTCTTTCAACACTATGGTATATTCCAAAGAAACTGTTTATGAATTTCCAGAAATTATACAAATAAAACATCATCTCAGAAGTACCCTTAGTAGAGACTTCTAGTCTACTTAATCATTATTTTTAATACACTGAATTCACTTCGGTATATAAAATGCACATAGAATGCTATATATAGGTAGCCACTGCAGTTGTTCTTAGTATATGATGTTGATATACCTGTTTTTATTACAATAATTGAAAATATTGAAATAAATAAAGCTTTGCTATGTAAATTAAATAAATAAGTAAATAAAAAGTATAATAAAAACAACAACTTATTTACAATAAGTTTGTCTTTTACTTTTCATGGCTGATCTTTATATTTAACTCTGTGGGATGATGGTTAGCAGGCAAGGGGGCCTAGATTATTTAAATTCACAACAATTCTTTACATTGTTTTAGAAACTAGCTATTTATTGACCTGGGCATGAGTTACCAAGTACCTTATTAACCCATTAAAATCCTTGAACCCAAATAATGCAACTGACCCAGGTAATGGATTAGAACAGGCCACAACTTTATTGAATGATTAACAGAATCATAAAACTGCAGTTATTGCTTGACAATAATATAGCCTAACATAACCTAAGGCCTCCAGGAACCCCATGACCAGGAGGCCTCCGAACCCAACATGGTCAAATATCATGACCAAATAAATAGGGCTCCACCCAATAGCGAGCAATCACTGCCGCAACACCCAGCTGTGGCAAACATAACATAAACAGGGAGGGATATCACACATGCAAGTGCCTGACTGACTGACTATGACGGGAAACAATACTTTTGTTGACCCCTGACCACTCCCTAATAAGACCAACCCCGCAACACACTTCCTAGCACTTTGCCTGGTCAAAAGCCCCCTCCCCCATTCTGGTTAAAGGGGTTGCCTTTAATCAAAGCAGCCCTTTAAATTAGGGCAGAGCTGCACAGTTAATACTAACTTTCAGTTCCCTATCTGGCTCTGTCATTCTGTGTGCTATGTGTTGAGCAGCAGCAATGTAACATATAAATACTTCAACCATGAACATGAATAGCTAAAATGTATCGAAATAGGGGCCAACATATAAAATGTAGGTAAAGTGTTTAAATGAAAACTTAAGATGGGGGATGGAAATGGAAAAACCAAGATGAAGCTGTAAGAAGAAATGAAGAAAATGTAGGGGGATGAAAATAGTTTAGCAATTGAAAAAAAAAAAAAATTATGATGGGAGATGGTATACAAATGTTAATGGAGGGAATTTAGTAAAGGATCACTGATGTGTAAGTGGGTGCGATAGCACATCGTGTAACTTACATAAGGCTTTTTCCATGGCAACAGAAAGCCGTAAGCGTATTATAGTGAGTTATTGCAGGGTGTTTATTGGGCATGTTAAGATGTGTCATTGGCAAGTTTAGTGAGGCCCAAATTGAAAAATCAAGTCCTCCAAATGTACTAGACACAAATCTTGGTTTTAACTTCCAGTGATGCTGATATTCAACATCACATGTTTCAACCCTACTATAGCAGTATATGTTATATTTAAATCCTTTTGGATTGCAACACTGATATTTTTGGTTAAAAATGCTTTAACAATAAGCATTAATTATGTATTATATTAATGTTGACGAGTAGATCTAACTATATTTTAATCTGCACTTCCATCTTCCTTTCTGGAGTTTGATTTAATAGTAGACCTGAGCTTACAGAAAGTACTTTCCTTCAACCCCATTCATATTAGGTTGCAAGTCTTATTTAGGTATGTTTTCTTCATTGTACATATATGAAGAAGAAAAATAAAAAATAAAAATAACTCCAGAATGTCAGATATATATGATTTTAGTTTTGCAATGTTGTTGTTGATTAATCATTCAGTCATGTTCGACTCTCCGTGACTCTATGGACCACAGCACGACAAGTGCATCTCTCACTCACTGCCCATCTGAGCTCCATCAAGTTCATGTTCATTGCTTTAGTGACTTTATCTATCCATCTCCGCCTCTGTCATCCCCTTCTTCTTGTGCCTTCAATCTTTCCCAGCATCAGAGACTTTTCTAGGGAATCCTGCCGTCTCATGATATGGCCAAAATGTTTTGACTTCAGCCTTATGATCAGACCTTTTAGTGAACAGTTTGTTTTGATTTCCTTCAGTACTAGCTTATTGGATCTTCTTGCAGTGCAAGGGACTCTAAGCAGTCTTCTCCAACACCACAATTCAAAGGCGTCAATTCTATGGCGCTCAGACTTCTTTATGGTCCAGATCTCACATCTGTATGTTCCTACATGGAATACCATAGTTCAAACTGTGCAGCCCTTTGTTGATAGTTTGATATCTTTGCTTTTTACTAGCTTGTCCAAGCTTGCCATAGCTTTCCTCCCCATAAGCAAACATCTTTTGATTTCATGACTACAGTCACCATCTGAAGAGATCTTGGATCCAAGGAAAATAAAATCTGTCACTGCCTCCATTTCTTCCCCGTTTATTCGCAAGGACGTGAGATTGCCATGATCTTCGTCTTTTTAACGTTGAGGAGCAGGCCAACTTTTGCATTCTCTTCTTTTACCCTCATCAATAGTTCCTTTAGTTCCTCATCACTTTCAGCCATCAAAGCAGTATCATCATTGTAATAGATCCAATTACTGCACGGTCTAATTTACACACCTCATAAACTAATTATTATCATAGTTTGAAAATGTATTTGTTTCTCATATTTCTTTATAATTAAAAGAAAGTATCAGCATATACAGTAGTTGTAATATGTGTTGTTACATGTAGGAATTTTATTTATGCACTTGAGTTTGGGCAGAAATAAAGAAGAATGTACATATTGAAAATAAGATAATATTCTATGCACAAACAAATTGAAATCAGATTGATAAATAAAATCATGATGCTATCAGTTTAGCCAGAAAAAATAACATTTAGCATCTAGTACTTCATCATAATTCTTAACTTTTCTAAAAGACTGCATTTAAAAAGAAAGTAAGAAATTAATTAAATCTCTACATATAAAGCTACTGTATTAAAGTCACTGTAACACAGCATATGAACACCTAAAAGGAGCATAATATAATGTATTCCCTCCTTGTAAAGCATGGACTCTGTATTTTATTATGTTTGTCTTTTCTATGGCATTGAAGTGAAAAATAAACTCAATTCTAATTTTGTCCATGTTCTGATATCAGTATGGCATATAGTCTCCAGTTTTGGGATACCATCGCGCTGTTTCTTTTATTTTGATCTATTTCTTACCATATCAAAATATAGGACACCCCAAATTAGCCTACTGTTCGAGTCCCTATGTCTCAACGTCTATGATCTTTGAGTGTTTGTATCAGATACTCCACACTTGATATTCCTATGTAGTATCTTGTGTAAGTTACCACGATCTCCAGGTTATAATATATATATATTTTTAATTTTTTTCTTCACGACTAATATATTGAACATTTACAAATATTTACCTTAACTTAGCCGACAACATAGTTTGGCATATTTTGTTATTGCTGACATGTTAAACATTCATATATACAAAAAAAGGGGGAGCAGAGACCGTTATAGTGGGGTTAGTATAAAGTAATAATCTATATGAATTTAATTCTGTAAGGAAATCAATTGATTTTCCTACATATTCAAAATGGAGATAACTACTTCATACTTAATAATCCACAAGTGGTGTAATAATAGATTATATACTTCAACAAGAAAAAGTACACATTTCTGAGGCTAGCAGGTAATTCCCCAGGATACTAATTAAGCACAGGATAAGGTACATTGTGTATTAATAATACTTAACTTTTATTACATAATGATTAAAAATCACTCTAAACATATATATATATACATTTGACTATTAAAATATTAATATACAAATAACGCTTCTGGGTCCATGATGTCCGAACCACTAAAAAACAATATATGGGAATATCCCTAGCAAGGGAGCAAGATAGAGCAAGATATCTAATGTTGAATTCACTTGTCTCAGGGTCTCTTGTAACTTATAATCAAAGAAACTTAGGACAACACAATGCCTCAGTACAAACTTAACTTTAACAATGCAGTAATATAAAGCAAACCAACTCAGTGATAGTGTCTGCAGTCTGTTTGTCCAGTAGAATATAAGTAAGAGACTCAGAGGTCTTAGCATGAATAACTGTTACAGCAGAGTAAGGGGGTGCCAAATATACCATTAATCTGTATACCAGACCTCCCTATCTATGAGACATACTAAGCTATTAGGACCCACCATTTATCCTCTAATGTTATGTTTACAGAAAGCTGCCCCATATCATCAAGAGTCATCATTAGACCCTACATACACACAAAATCTGAGAGATTCGCAGAGATGGGGTTAAAGACAGGCAGCAACCTTACAAGAACCATTCATGGCCCAGGAGAACTAGGTGGTAATAGACTCCAATCCACACATCATCAATTTATCTAATCGTGCATTGTCTAGTTCTCAAAAGAGTATACTTGAAAGAGGCCTTTCTTTCTTAACTACTTTACATTTTTTTGATGTCTGTAAAGATGTTCAATTATTTGCCAGAAAATTATTTAAAAAAACAAAAACATTTTTCTAAGAGAGACTTCATTCCTAGGATTTATGCTAATGAACCTTCAATATTAGGAGAGATTTGTGAGAATCCCTGGTTAAACACATCTACGGCAGATATGGACTCCTCATTAGATACGAGTCTCTTGAATGATATGATAGACCTATTAGAGGAGAATATTGACTCAGAAAATGATAAGGAGAAATGGTGGGAGAGATTGAAGTTGAAATCTACTTTCAACTCCCCTATATCCACATGCTCTGCTGTAGAGATTTTTGTCAAATTAGTAACAAAAGAACTTGAAGAACTTAACACAATAGGTCTCCCTAATGTTTCAAAGGAGGAGAGGAAGTCAATCCAAGAAATAAAAAAAAAGGATTGACATAGTGATTAAATCCTCTGACAAAGGAGGAAATATAGTAATCTGGCCAAGTGAAAAATACATTGAAGAGGCATATAGACAGTTAAATGATGACAGATACTATAAGAGATTATTGGGGGATCCGACAGCTGAGTTTACGATAAATTATAAAAACATACCAAGTGATGCAAAGAGTGCCAATTTAATCTCACTAAAAGAATTTCAATATCTAAATGTACAGAATCCAAGGATTCATTCATTTTATATGTTTCCCAAGGTACACAAAAGTTTGGATAACCTTCCGAGGAGGCTAATCATCTCTGGTAATGGAAGCCTATGTGAAAGAGCTTCCAAGTACCTGGATAGTCATCTGAGAACCTTAGTTGTGGGCTTACCCTCATATGTAGGTGATACTATGGACATACTAGGGAGATTGAATGGCATATGCATTAGTCCGCAAACTTTTCTGGTTACTTGTGATGTGGAGTACCTGTACACGTCCATAGATCACACTAAAGGTTATGAGGCTATAGGGTACTTCTTAAGCATGGAGTTTACTTTGAACAGTGAGAAAAATACATTTTTGATCAAATTATTGAGATGCATCTTAAGACATAATTACTTTGCCTTTGAAGGAAAGTTTTTCCTTCAACAAAGGGGTACTGCCACAGGGCCTCCTGCGCACCTACATACGCCAATCTCCATTTGGGGTGGTGGGAGAGAGAGGTAGTTTTCTATGAATCTAACTTGAGATACACTGAAAAGATAAGTATGTGGATCAGATATATAGATGATCTGTTGGTCCTATGGGATGCAGAGAAAGCAGATTTTGAACCTTAATGATTTAAATCTGAGATTAACACACTGTATTTACTTATTATCGGTGGATTTTTTAGATTTTACCATAAATAAGAACTCTCAAGGTGAGATACAGACAGACTTGTTTCTCAAGTCAACAGCTACGAATAGCACATTTCACCACTCTAGCTCCCGCCATCCTGCAACCAAAAAAGCTATTCCGGTTGGGGAATTTTTGAGGCTGCATAGTGTAACAGAATCATTGATGGAGTATACGTGGGAGAGAGACTGAGCAGAGCGATGTGTCCACTAGGGGATGAAAGGGTTAACACAGCAGGCTAATCAAGCAGGCCCAGCTGGGTTCCACATTTAAAGGCATGATTAGCACCCAGCTGAGAGGGACAGCTCAATCTGAGCTGGACAGAGGACGCCAGAGTCTGCTATGGAAATCCCCTGCTACAAGGGAGACTTGATATCCAGGAAGCTTTTGTTTGGACTTTTGTTTTGAGTGGACTTTATCTTGCATAGTGAGGGAACTACAGCCAAGAGTAAAGTTAGTGCTTCTATTAGAAGCTAGGATTTTGTTTTGCACCATTTATGTTGTATTGCTACACTCAAATAAATACTGCTGATATTTAAAAAAAAAGGGCTCCTGAGTACTCCATTGTGGTGCCGGATACAAGGGCATGAACCCTGAGTGTGACAGCAGCGTTATCACAATAGGAATTGTTCAGATATCAAAACATTTAAAGGACGTTCACTGGAATTAAAATCTAGACTTTCTAGCAGAGTTTCAACAACACTGCTATAAAAAAGGATTTGATTGAACACTATATACTAATGGAGAACAACTACTTTCACCAAAAAAGAAACAGAAGATTGGCATTGACAATCATGTGAGATTTGTAGGGACCTTTAATTTACAATGGCATCAGATAAATCAGATTCTGAATAAACATGCACATATTCTAAGATCTGATACACAGTTGAAATGATTTATTGGAGAGCATATCAAAGTAAGCTGACGTAGAGCACACAATTTGAAATATATCTTGGTAAAAAGTCATTTTGTGAAAAGAAAAAGACAGAACAAACTCCCTAAAGGTACATTCAAAAGTAAAAGTGGTAGATTGAGTAGGTAAGATACATAGGGCTCAAGATTTCTATAACTGTACCTCTAGCTCCGTCATTTATTGCCTGGTTTGCCTATGCCAACTCAAATATGTAGTTATGACAAATAGAGAGT
Source organism: Discoglossus pictus (assembly GCA_027410445.1). Taxonomy (NCBI): domain Eukaryota; kingdom Metazoa; phylum Chordata; class Amphibia; order Anura; family Alytidae; genus Discoglossus; species Discoglossus pictus. The sequence goes on from CM050165.1 coordinate 86,737,370, forward strand.
TAAGGCGACATCTGGGCAAACTTTTAGAGAACATTAGGAATGCCCACAAAGACCAAGAGAAAGGCAAGACACTGTCTACTGTAGCACATCATTTTTTGACATGCCACGATTCAAAACCAGAGATGAAGAGTTTTCTTTTCCAGAGAGTTAACCTCGGCATACGTAAAGGAGATGTAGAATGAAGTTTGAATGAACAAGTTAATTTCACTGTGTTCTTGTGAGTTTTGGCGTCTGTGTAATATACATCCATAAAATGTATTTATCTACCTAGAAGGTCCTTTTGAGCTATTTAATAGCTGGAAGTACAGTTAATTTACACTTAGATAAGAATGTTGATATATGACAAAAATATATGGTCTTTACTCTCTGGGCATATTCATATATTTCCTATGTATCTATTTCTTTATCTAGAGAATCATCAGTTAATGACATGAAATGAGTCATCGTATGAGTATAGGATGATCTGCTATTGGCAGGGTTACAGTGCCTTGCAAAAGTATTCACCCCCTTTACTTTTTACCTATTGTGTTACATTACAGCCTTAAGTTCAATGTTTTGTTAATCTGAATTTTATGTGATGGATCAGAACACAATAGTTGGTGAAGTGAAATGAGAAAAATATATATTTAAAACATTTGTTTATAAAAAGAAAACAGAAAATTGGCACGTGCATATGTATTCACCCCCTTTGTTATGAAGCTCATAAAAAGCTCTGGTGCAACCAATTACCTACAGAAGTCACATAATTAGTGAAAGGATGTCCACCTGTGTGCAATCTAAGTGTCACATGATCTGTCATTACATATACACACCTTTTTTGAAAGGCCCCAGAGGCTGCAACACCTAAACAAGAGGCACCACTAACCAAACACTGCCATGAAGACTAAGGAGCTCTCCAAACAAGTAAGGGACAATGTTGTTGAGAAATACAAGTCAGGGTTAGTTTATAGAAAATATCCAAATCTTTGATGATCCGTAGGAGCACCATAAAATCTATCACTACCAAATGGAAAGAACATGGCACAACAGCAAACCTGCCAAGAGAAGGACGCCCACCAAAACTCACGGATTGGGCAAGGAGGGCATTAATCAGAGAGGCAGCACAGAGACCTAAGGTAACCCTGGAGGAGCTGCAGAGTTCCACAGCAGCAACTGGAGTATCTGTACATAGGAGGACAATAAGCTGTACACTCCATAGAGTGGTTTTTATGGCAGTGTGTCCAGAAGAAAGCCATTACTTTCAGCAAAGAACAAAATGGAACGTTTTGAGTTTGCAAAAAGGCATGTGGGAGACTCCCAAAATGTATGGAGGAAGGTGCTCTGGTCTGATGAGACTAAAATCACTCAAAGAACACCATCCAGCAGGACAATGAACCCAAACACACTGCTAAAGCAACATTTGAGTGGTTTAAGGGGAAACATGTAATTGTGTTGGAATGGCCTAGTCAAAGCCCAGACCTCAATCCAATAGAAAATCTGTGGTCAGGCTTAAAGATTGCTGTTCACAAGCACAAACCATCCAACTTGAAGGAGCTGGAGCAGTTTTGCACGGAGGAATGAGCAAAAATCCCAGTGGTAAGATGTGGCAAGTTCATAGAGACTTATCCAAAGCGACTTGGAGCTGTGATTGCCGCAAAAGGTGGCTCTACAAAGTATTGACTTTAGGGGAATGAATAGTTATGCACACTGACTTTTTCTGTTATTTTGTCCCATTTGTTATTTGCTTCACAATAAAACATCTTCAAAGTTGTGGGCATGTTCTGTAAATTAAATAATGTAAGTCCTCAAACAATCCATGTTTATTTCAGGTTGTGAGGCAACAAAACACGATAAATGCCAAGGGCTGTGAATACTTTTGTAAGGCACTGTATGTGTAAAAAGATGTCTCCAATCTTATCTGGTTGAAATATGTGTTGTGAAGAAATATCAGTGAATATGCTTGTACTATAGATGCATTTTAGTCTGGTGATCCTGTCAAAGTGGCAGTTGTGTAAGTAAATGGGTATATTGATACAATCATGGAGACCATACTATTAGTGAGGATTATCTATTAGAGTGAATAAATAATACAATTGATATTACTTTATAATGCTTTCACGTTCTAGTCTGGAGCACTAAGTGTTATTAGGCCTTGTTTTAACAAGGATGTAATTGAACTGCCTTCATAAGCTTCAGAAATGTTTTGAGCCTTTACAGCTTTCGTAGAAGCTATACACGCGAAACGTGTGCATCAGAGGTGTCTTTTGATGACGTCACTTCAGTGATGAACCGATACGGCTGCACTGCTCCGCTTTGATGAGAACAAGACTGCAATCAGCTAAGTAATTGGGGTATTTGGGCAGGTAGCACCTAGTATAGGGAGGTAGCTCTCTGTAAACATAGCATTAGAGGATAAATGGTGTTCCTAATAGCTTAGTATGTCTCATAGATAGGGAGCTCTGCTATACAGATTGATGGTATGTGTGCCACCCCTTACTCTGCTGTAACAGTTATTCATGCTAAGACCTCTTAGTCTGTTACTCTCACAACTTGATTGATGTAATATATACAGTGCCATGCAAAATTATTCACCCCCTATTGGCATTCTTCATGTTTTGTTGCCTCACAACCTGGAATTAACATGGATTGTTTGAGGATTTTCATCATTTCATTTACAGAACATGCCCACAACTTTGAAGATGTTTTTTTTTATCATTGTGAAGCAAGTCAATGTGCATAACTATTCACCCCCCTAAAGCCAATACGTTGTAGAGCCACCTTTTGCAGCAATAACAGCTTCAGTTCGCTTTGGATATGTCTCTATGAGTTTGACACATCTTACCACTGGGATTTTTGCCCATTCCTCTTTGCAAAACTGCTCCATCTCCTTCAAGTTGGATGGTTTGCGCTTATGAACAGCAATCTTTAAGTCTGACCACAAATTAATTTATTAATACACCATGTACCTTATCCTGTACTTCCCTAAGTAAGTATCTTGGGGAATAATCTGCTAGTCTTTGAAATTTGCACTTTTTCTTGTATTTTACATGTTAAACATCTAACATTGTTATTGGAATTAGCTAAATAGACAGAGCAATAATGATTTTGCAGACTCTTGCTTCATTCTACCCTGTCTCTGACCACCACTGATTAACCTAGCATAATAATTGAATATAAAAATGTATTCATTCTTAATAAGTTACAGCTTCTTTACATCTTTGACAAGAATTAAAACACATGTGAAATAACCCCTTCCAAGAACAGAAACCCCAACATGTAAAATACCTCAAAAGACATTACTTTCCCTGAATGATAATGGAGAAAATGGAAATTTTCTGATATTGGAGGGGGTAAAGAACCAACGTGGTAATGTTTTTCTATATAGTATTTTGATTTTGGTTAATTGCCAAAATGTTTGAAGAAAGTGAATAAAAAGTAAGCATAATCTCTGCATCCATTTCCTTTGTCAGTTGATTCTATCTATTACATTGTCAATAGGATGTGTCATTGGAAATAAATTTGCTACTGTAAGTTCTGGCAGTTCTAGATGGAATATTACTATTGTGTATATAGAGCCTTCCTGTGCAATCAAAATCTCCTCCCAATTCTGGAGTTTGTATCAGAAGAAGCTAAAACGTAGATACCACAACTGTATAATTGCATATAAAAGATAATATATTAGAGGCAGTGTTATGCTTTTTTACTGCTTAAAAACATTTTGCATATTTTAAGGTGTCATTTTTCCAACTAGTTTATTCTAAATATTTTACTATAATGGTCATTTGACTAATTAATAATTTACTCTTGAGGAATTTGCCTGGGTTTAGAAAGCTTCCCCTTGTCTTTTCAATTAGGAACAAATAGCTATAAATTGTTAAATTTCTGGTATCTATGTCAAGATACACTAGCACAATGATTCCAAGGCACGTCTTATTTGTGCTGGAGGAATTGAGTGGGGAAAGAGCACTCCTATACATATACTGTGTTAAGGGAATGTTCGGTATTAACAAAATTGTGATCTCCCTTAAACTCCTGGCGTTGCATTCCTCCATTTACCCCTAAAAGTGTTCATGAGACCCAAACCTTTTTGATTACACATCTGTGTTGAATTGGATAAGCAAGCACTTTCTAATTTTATGTTATTTTATATAATGATATTATTATAAGTAATATTAATGATAATAATAATAATAATAATAATAATAATAAATACAGATTTGTTAAATAAATTATTTTCTTCCTTATTGTTTGTACCTCACAATTGTTCCAAGAACATTAAAAAAAATATGTGCCCTGCAATAAAGTATTACCTGTGGATCTGGAAACTAGCTTCAGGCCAGTGAATGAAGCCCTGTACAAAAAAAATTTTTGGGACAACATTATATATATATATATATATATATATATATATGTACATATATATATATATATAGTAAAAAAATAGTACATCTGTGTTCACATTTGAATGTCTAATATAAGTTAACAAACCTGCTTCCAGCTCAGAATTCTGAGAAAAACTGTTATTACACTGTATCCTGGGAAGCTGAGCTGGGGCATGCAAAAACGCCCACAAATGCCTCGCTCTTCAATCCATAACCTTTATCAAACATGGCTTCCTTTAAACTTGTGCCTGCTGTATTACACAGCTTTAATGCAAAGCCAAGGTTGGATTAAACACAAGCTGAGTATCCTATCCATGTACAGCTGTTTCAAGCTTACTGCCTATCATCAGCATGGAGCGGGATCTCAGCTTGTGTTGTGGACTTTATGAGTAGGTAGTTCACCACAACAATCATTTAAAATATGGTGGGCAAAAGAGCGATAGAAGCCCGGCACCGAACAGTAGTACAGTAAATAAATAGTACATCTGTGTTCACATTAGAATGTCTAAAACAAGTAAAAAAATCCGCTTCCAGTTCAGACTTCAGAGAAAAACAGTTATTACACTGCATTCTGGGAAGCTTAGCTGGGACATGTAAATGTGCCCACAAATGCCTTGCTCTTCAATCCATAGCCATTATCAAACATGGCTTCCTTTAAGCTTATGCCTGCCCTATTACACAGCTTTAATGCAAAACCAAGGTCGGATTAAACACAAGCTGAGTATACTATCCATGTACAGCTGTTTCAAGCTTATTGGCTATCATCAGCATGTATATATTGAGACAAAGCACTACCTCTCGCGGGGTCAGTGCCCTGTTTTAACTAACTTTTTATGGAGGAAGGCACAGGAGGCTTTTCATTCTACGTTTTTATTAATACACAGCCAGGACATAGAAAACAAAAAATAGCCAAATAGTAGCTCACTGTCCACACTCAGTTGAACTCCAGTATTACCATCTTCAGGGGGGTTAATTTGCCTGTAGTCCCAGGTCTCTCTCAGCAGCAGTTCCCCTCCTGGGTAATCACCTTCTGGGGTCTCTTCATAAACTGCAGTCTTTTTAGACTCTCACACTCTGAGCCTCTGCCTTTGCTAGCAGTCTCAAGCTCCTTCACACACTGTCACTCTGTGTAATTCCTATTTGTAGCTCTATCTCTCACAAACCTCTGTCCCAGAGCTCCTGCTTTGCTCTTCAGCATTCTCAAATTTTCAGCCAGACCTATTAGAGGGACCACACCCTTGTCTCCATGGGGACCTTTTAAAGCTGGATTTAACTCTCTTTCTGCTGGAATGAATGCCACTGCACCTCCACATCAACCTTGAGGGGGCACTCTGTCACAATATATATATATATATATATATATATATATATATGTATATATATATATATATATATATATATATTGTGATGGAGTGCCATTAGGGGTCGCAAGAGAGCTCTGTAAGACTTCTCCCCTGAGAATGAAAAGAGTTAAATCCAGACAGTTATCAGAGACTAAATGGAAACCCAGCTGTGAACTGCCTTTAAAAGCAGCAGAGAGATGGGTGGAGTCTCTCTCACTTAGGCTTGGGCCTAAGAGCCGTGGGCTGTGTGTATTGCAGGAGGAAGCCCTGAACAGCTCAGCTGCCTCTGGGATCCAGAGAGCTGGGATTTGTGCTGGAGCGAGACAGTCAGGAAGACTATTATACTCCAGAGTTTGTTCACAGAGAAAACGCCTGTGGTATCAGAGATACTCCACTGAGAGAGGATTATCTAAAGACCCCATCCCTGGGAAGCCGAACGCAACAAGGGATAAAAAGGTTGGTGACAAATACACGTTTTCACCATATGAGGAAAAGAAGTACAAAGGCCCCAGGGAAAAGAGTGCGTTCAGAGAAAGTAATAGTCCCTCATCCCAAGAGGGTGACAAGGGTCCCTGGGGTGAAGCAAGGGAGAGAAAGGGTGGGCCCTATGCTTCACCCACTATTGGCAGAAGCCGTAGAGGAAAAGACATTAAAAGACTGTTTTGTTCCCTGGCCACAAGGTGGCGATACAACGCAAATAAGAGACTGTTTGTTCCCTGGCCACAAGGTGGCGATACAACGCAAATAAGAGACTGTTTGCATCCTGGCCACAAGGTGGCACTTTCCGGAGCCAGAGAAGCTGGCCGGATATAGTTAGGGTGTTCCTGAGTGTAGTAAGCACGTTTATGTAGGGTTTTATTTTCTTTGCTGAAGATAAGCACTGTTTTTGTTCTATTTTTTTGTGCTGACAAATAAATAGCAGTAAAACTCTGACAAGCCTGCTGTGTCTTCCTCCCTGGGTAAAAGAGATAAGAAAGTGCAGGACGCGAACCCCGACAGAAGGGGGCGCCCTGCTACACTGGTGGCAGTGGTGGGATTATGAAGTGTCTGAGTGCAAGAAGACAGCCCACAGTACAGTACAGTGATGGAGGATATACTGAAGGCCTTGCTGCAACAGCAGCAACAGCAGCAACTGCAGCACCAGCAGCAACAGCAGGAACAGCAGCGACAAGCAGAGGAGGAAACAATCCGCATGAGAGAGGCCACAGCTGCTCATCAAGAGTTCACTAGAAAGTGGGCCATCCAGTTAGCCCAGAATGAAGCTATACTGGACAAATATAGAAAAGATTCGGCCAGAGCTAGAGCCAATGAAATTCTTTGGGAGCTGACAGAGGATGATGATGTGATCATATACCTCACCATTTTTGAGAGAACAGCCATTAGGGAAGCGTGGCACAAACGGTACTGGGCCAGCCTCATTGCCCCGTATTTGACGGGCGAAGCTCAGAAAGCTTATCTGAGCTTGAATGAAGAAAATAAAGAAAACTATGATGACCTCAAAGCTGAGATCCTTGCCAGAGTTGGAGTTACCCGGGATGTCAGAGCACAGAGAATCAGTACCCAGAATGAACAGAAGGCGTACTTTACAGCCAGCATAAAGGCGCTGGGGGTGCAACAAGCTAACCGGAGAAGTGCTCCTATACTTCAACCACACGAGAAAGGTGCGACTGGCATGACAAGGAGAGATTTCCATCCAAATATTATGGACACCCCATTGGAGCTTGGCGTTGAGAAGTCATTTGGTGATATTGTCCAAGATAGACAAGCAAGGAACTGGCGGGCTGACAGAGGAGCCACCACAGAGACGGCAGGAGCCGCCACAGAGACGGCAGGAGCCGCCACAGAGACGTCAGGAGCCGCCACAGAGACGGCAGGAGCTGCTGATGAGAATGCAGAGTGCACAAAAGAAACTGCAGAGACAGTAACAGATATTGCTGAGAAAGCAAAAGAGCCTGTCAGTGCAGACAGAATGGCCTTAGAGGAGGAGAAACAGCATTCTTTAAGGCTCCAAGGACAATTTAAAGTCAAGATTGAGGAGCTTCAGATGAGAGAGCAGGAGATGAAGAAAGAAATGGAATCTGTTATCCAGTCCCACAACAGGAAGGTTCAAGAGTTGCACAAGCAGCTACATGAAATGGAAGCAGAGAAAAATGTCTGCATGGATAACTTCTCACGTCAGAAGAGTGAGCTGGAATACAGTCGTGAGAAAGAGGAGAGACTGATTCTGGAACTGGAGACAGCAGCACACACAGTAAAAAGACTGGAAGAAGATATCGAATCGGAAAGAGCAGCCCATCGGGAGTCTAAGTTTAACTCTGAAGTTATCCAGTTGCCCATCCTGGACCTTGAGTCTTCACTTCAAGTGGAAAAGGCCAGCTACTCGCAAAGTGCATCCGACTTAGAGATGATAAAAAACCAGTTCAGAGAAGTGGAAGCTGCTTATAACAGAGAAAAGAAACGGGCTGACCGCAATGCAGAAAAACTCACGGAGTACACACTGTCCCAGACAGGACATATGACGCAGAGCATGGAGATGTGTCATACCAAACCAGACCAGCGAGAGGTAAAGATGATGCAAGACTATATTCCTGAATGGCGGAGGATGCCTGCATTTGAGGACTACAGAGTGTCCTACAGGAATGAGAAACTGATGCCAATTTGGGAGCAGAGGAAGAATACTCCCAAGTCTAAGCTGGAAAACATGGGGGACATCCTGAAGATGGAAGGATTGACCCAGGAAGTAGCTGAAATCACTGCTAGGTTTACAGCCCTCCAAGTACAGATCACCAAGCTAGAACAAGAGAAGAGCTCCACCAATGCAGAACTAGAAACCCAGAGAGCCCGGTTTGATTCTGAGAAACTGCAGCTAGAGGGAATAATTACCAATCTGCAGACATCCCTTTCAGAGAACACTGTACAGAAGGAGAGACAAGACCAAGCGGCTCAAACTCAAGAGGAGCAGCCGATTTGTCAAATAACCACATTAAAACTGGAAATCTCCAAGCTGAAAACAGTATTAACGCAAAAGGACAAGGAGCTTGAGGGACTCCAATATGGGGTGGAAGATGAGAAGAGGCAGAAGGAGCAGGTGATTGAAGACATGCAAAGAAATGAAGAGTCATCAAAACAAAACATAGCTGGACTCAACCACCAAGTGGACAATCTAAGCAGTAGATTGAAGCAAACTGAGGACAAGCTAGCAAAGTTCACCAGAAAATTGGAGAGCGAGGCCCAGCAGATGGTTCAGTTAAGGGAAGAGCACCATAAGGTGATTAGTGAGAGAGAGTCAACTCTTAATGTGTTTAATGAGTACAAATCCACAAATGAACAAGAATTAAACTCTTTAAACCAAGCTGTTGAGATTCTGAAGAAAGGTCTTCAATCAAGTTTGGCCACATCCTAGGAGCTAAAAAAGGAAAAATCAGAGTTGGCAGTTAAAGTGCAAGAACGCCATCCTTGATCTAATTGCTAAATGCCAGAATCTGGACACTGAGAATGAGGCGCAAAGTAAGACGCACGCAGCCACAATGGAGTCTCTAAAGACGCAATTAATTGAGAAGGACAACCAGTTACGGCTTTATGAACAGAGAATCTCTGGGGAGGAGGTAATGACAGAAGAAATCCTTCACCTAAAAGAACAATTGCTTGCTATGGAAGAGACTGTGAAAAATCTGAAAGATCTCTTAGAGAGTGACGTAAACCAAAGTCTGCATAACCTCAAAGAGAACAGTAAGCTTTCAAGCTCAGAGAATTTAGAAAAATCCCCAGATCTTGGAAATGATCACATTACTTCATCTCTTGAAAAATCAAACCAAAAAGTACTTTCAAAAGAAGAGCTGCGTGAGACCGATTCAAACAAAACCAGTGCCAAGGATGAAGAGACAGAGAAAAAAGACATTATTTCTGACTTTAATAAAGAGAGAGCGAGTGTAGTCAAAGAAGCCTCTAGTAAAGTTGAGAGTGATACAGAGCAGCAACCTGAAACATCAACAAAAAAGGAGACAAAATCACTTGACACAGATAAATCTTCTGAAACTGAGAAGAAAACAAGTACTTCAAAAAATAAACATAAAGATAAATTACTTCCCAACGAGAGCAAGCAGACTGACAGAGCAAACTCATTGGTTGAGTCTCAATTGACAGAGGATGGAGCTACAACTCCAGAAGTAGAGAAGTCTTCAAAATCAGAGAAGCAAGCTCCAGGTTTAAGAAATAAACATAGATCTAAGTTAGTACCTGAAGATGAAAACAGTGGAACAGAAGGGAAGGAAATGACATCGGAGAGGCAGAAAGATGGTCTCAAGTTGACAATCAGGGTCTCCAACAAGAGGAAGAGAGGTGACGCATTATTTGTGGTTTCCGCAGTTGCAGAAGCTGAGGAGCTTGAAGCAGAGGAAAGCATAGGCCGGACATTAAGACGGTCGCCGGGGATTTCACGTCCCTCTGTCAAGGCCGTTGAAGTCAAAGAGTGTAAACTTGAAAAGAAACCCATTGATGAGGAGGACAAACCTACTGCCCAGAAAGCAGAAAAAGAATTGGAAGAATGGAAACATAAGAGTAAGGAACTCAAGGCAAATCGTTATAAAGATTATGTAAAAGAAACCGGTTGTGAGAGAAATGATACAGCCAAATCGCTCTCTGCAGAATTATCTGAACTGCAGGTCCTATTAAAAGAAATTGAAGAAGGGAAAGTTCTCCTGACGCATGGAAGTACGTGTGCTAGTGAGCTCAAAGAGATAGAGCAAGACCCAAGCCCATACTGCATAGTTACACCAGAGAATATTATGCCCTATGAAGAGGAGCCCCGTAAACGAGAAGACAAGGTGAAGAGAAAGTTACGAGTGAACGTTTTCGGCCTCTCGGCTCATGTAGCTCAACTACATGGTGTTGAGCTGAGGGGGATGATATGTGATGGAGTGCCATTAGGGGTCGCAAGAGAGCTCTGTAAGACGTCTCCCCTGAGAATGAAAAGAGTTAAATCCAGACAGTTATCAGAGGCTAAATGGAAACCCAGCTATGAACTGCCTTTAAAAGCAGCAGAGAGATGGGTGGAGTCTCTCTCACTTAGGCTTGGGCCTAAGAGCCGTGGGCTGTGTGTATTGCAGGAGGAAGCCCTGAACAGCTCAGCTGCCTCTGGGATCCAGAGAGCTGGGATTTGTGCTGGAGCGAGACAGTCAGGAAGACTATTATACTCCAGAGTTTGTTCACAGAGAAGACGCCTGTGGTATCAGAGATACTCCACTGAGAGAGGATTATCTAAAGACCCCATCCCTGGGAAGCCGAACGCAACAAGGGATAAAAAGGTTGGTGACAAATACACGTTTTCACCATATGAGGAAAAGAAGTACAAAGGCCCCAGGGAAAAGAGTGCGTTCAGAGAAAGTAATAGTCCCTCATCCCAAGAGGGTGACAAGGGTCCCTGGGGTGAAGCAAGGGAGAGAAAGGGTGGGCCCTATGCTTCACCCACTATTGGCAGAAGCCGTAGAGGAAAAGACATTAAAAGACTGTTTTGTTCCCTGGCCACAAGGTGGCGATACAACGCAAATAAGAGACTGTTTGTTCCCTGGCCACAAGGTGGCGATACAACGCAAATAAGAGACTGTTTGCATCCTGGCCACAAGGTGGCACTCTCCGGAGCCAGAGAAGCTGGACGGATATAGTTAGGGTGTTCCTGAGTGTAGCAAGCACGTTTATGTAGGGTTTTATTTTCTTTGCTGAAGATAAGCACTGTTTTTGTTCTATTTTTTTGTGCTGACAAATAAATAGCAGTAAAACTCTGACAAGCCTGCTGTGTCTTCCTCCCTGGGTAAAAGAGATAAGAAAGTGCAGGACGCGAACCCCGACAGAAGGGGGCGCCCTGCTACAATATATATATATATGTATATATATATATATATATATATATATATATATATATATATATATATATATATACATATATATATGTATATAACTTTATATATATATATATATATATATATATATATATATATATATCTTTATATATATATATATATATATATATATATATATATATACCCAATGTATATTTATTTGGTTAACATTTGCTTTTTAATTGAAAAGCATCTATTCCATTTAATGAAGCTGTATGTCTCTAGATGAAAAACCAAGATAAGTACATATGGAAAGAAGAAAGCAGGGAAAGGTTTTAATGTGAGGAAAATAATTGACTATATAGAAGGGGAGATGTTTTAAGTCTTACATTATTTCCCTTTGTCTTTGATTTCCAGTGTATCCAAATTATAGACAATATGCTACTATACATTTTCTGTGATTTTTAGAAATACTTACAATACTGGAATCCATGATTTTTAAACTAGTGATACATTCATAGCTACTGATAGATAATCACAGCATCACAGTCGAGAAACTGCAAAAGATTCAGACACAGCTCTCGTCTTTATTAGTGGTGATTCTGACTTCTTAACCTTGAAGTTCTGACTAATGAAATAACCAGACAGTTCCTGCAAAAACAGCATTGTCTGCTTTGCTCCATCTGTTTCTATCCACCTTGCAATGCATATGTCTGTCTTTCCTGTCCTCTTGCTGTGTCCATGTTACAAAGGGCTCAAAAGTGGATGCTTGCCAGACACTTAGAAATGTCTATTCTCTTTTCTATTTGTGATTTAACTTTTCAGTATTTTAATATTGCTATATGATTTACTAGGCAGTTAATACATAAGTCACGACTTTATATGTAAATGGATTCTTTCATGCCCACTCATGAAATCAGCTAACAAATATAAATAGAAAGGCAACCTAGTGTAATAAAATTAAGTTGCTTAAGATGCTGTAAACTAGTCCTAAACAGAAATAAAGAATCAAGTGCATCCTCCTGCCCTGCCAGTTATCTTTACAATGAGATTGGTGATTTGCAACAGTCAGTTCAAATATATGAATATAATTAACATTTAATAGAATTGATTATTTTCATTGGTAGGAAGTGAAGCACATGATAGGGTCTAGATCCTAAAAGGACTTGGGGCCTCATAGAAATCTTTTTCAGTATGAGTTACGGTGCACGTTACACAGTAACTTACTAATGTACCAATCAATATAAGCCTTTTTTCAGGGCTGTGTGAAAGCAGCACTAAATAGGCAAGCAGGCTCTAGTAGGACCTCTATGGTCCCTACTATTAACCCCTTCATTTACCCTGTGAGTCTTATATAGACCCCCCTGGGATATCTAATTAACCCCTAATGTGCCATGGGGGTCCGCAAGATCTCCATGGCACACCATGTATAAAACTATACATCTACACTATAATAAAAAAGTTAACTCTATTTTAACCAAAAATAAAAAAGCCGATAATCACAGAAAATAAAAAACACCTAATAACAAAAATAAAAAGTAAAGAACACTTATATTATGAAAGACAATCCAAAATTAATTACAATAAAATTAAAAAATATATGAAAATTAAAAAAAACAAGACGTAAAAAATAATATTAGAGTAAAATAGTAGATAAAATGACCCCAGTAAAAAAATAATTAAATACACTTAGCTGCCTAATGTTCCTCCAGCAATGAGCACCATAGCCCTGGTCCTTACTCTTCTGCCCTGGACCAATTTGGCTATCCATATTGATAGTAGCCATCACGTCATCTTCTTGCTTGATTGAAGCCAATATTCTTATCTTCTGGGCCTAGAAACGGTCTTCCAAAAATAAAAATCCCTGCTATGTTTTTTGCTTTATTCTTCCATCATATTGTAGCCAATCAGAATTGTTTTACTGATGTCACCCTGCTCTTTTATCTTGTGATTTTTTTTAACCAAACAGAATTCTCAGATTGATAAGGTCTATCAATCTGAACATTCTGATTTGTTAAAGAAAGGACCTCCGTGGCAAGGGTTAAATAGTTAAGCCACAGAAGGACCTCCAGGAGCCTGTGGATAGGGTGTTAATTTGAAATGCCACTGAAGTCCTTTTAAATGCCACAAAGGTTTGTAGATGCCACATAGCTCTTATAGAACCTCCATGGCATAAAGGTTGTATATGTGTGCCACTGGGGTCTATTAGGGACCCACATGGTAGGGGTTAAGATTGAAGTGTACAGAGCTCCTTTAAAGATTTCTGTGGCACAGAGTTAATATATAGGTGCTAAAAGAGTTTCAGTAGACACCTATGGTTATAGTTAGTGGGGACTGAGTCTGGGCAGTGGAGGGAATCCCTGAGAGTTCCCTTCACTACATCGGAGGAGGGAATGGATGGAATCCCAGGGGATTCCTAGGGTTTTTAGTGGTAATTGGCAGTGGGGTTGAAAACCCTACTGATCACTTATAGTTGTAACCCCTTCCCTGCCATAGGAAAGAGTTTACGTTGATAGATGAAAAAGGAGAATTGATGTAACAACGGAGAAAATGGCATTGCATTCTTCGTGGCAGTGCTGGGTGGGGACCATAGGAGCATCAGAGCTGCTGTTAAACAGCCCTTCTGTTGAGCCCCCACATTACTGTGGAGTTTGATGGAGGGTTGCTGCTCAAAAAAGCTGCCCCAGTTGCGAGCAGACTTTTTTGCTCAGATACAAAGTGGATATTGCTCCGGTCCTTGGGAAGTAGACTGGAAACTGTTTTCATTTAGATACATTTTTTGAGAAAAAATATC